>JANVCK010170079.1:0-10928 GCA_026546655.1 Epizoanthus illoricatus
GAATTTAAAAAATGTTTGTCAAAAACTGAACACAATCGTAATTCGTGAAAGGTGACGTCACTATTTTGGTTGTAGCAACTGTGGCAACCAATTAACAAACATGTTACTACATTTAAATTAATGGTAAACAGTTAAATGCGACTCACAGCAAGTTTCAAACCAACCCTTGAACTACTTCGATAATCATAGGGATCTGAATAACCTTCCCTTCTTATGCACTTGGGTTATGCAAAAAGGCTATTTTCGATCCACAATTATGTATATAACTGTATATATTATATATATAAACACATGGAAAATCTGGGATATATAAACGTTTATCAATACAAATTACTTCAGTGCAGTATAACCCTCATCTATTTTTCAAAATCCAACACCATTCTCTTGGGAAATGTTTTCTAATAAACCAATGCAGTGTGTGCAATAAATGTAAATTATTTGACTTTAGGATTTCGGAGTGTATTTGAAGATTGAAGCTGTTTTAAATGTGTTTAGCCCCACTCTGCTGGAATCAATTTGTTTTCAGTAAGAGGCCATTTATTATTTATCGTGCAGGGGGAGGAGAAATTACGTCAGGTTAATATTTTTCAGAGGCCTCTCTTGGGGTAATCCCATTCTTTTCAAGGCCTCCCTCAAAGGCAGCCAAGACATTAATAAATTTCAGAGCTCCCCTATAAAGTTTCAAAGCCACCCTCACACACCCAAAAAATTTTCAAAGCCCCCCCTGATTTCTCCTCCTGCTCCCCCCGGCACGATAAATAATGAACGGTCCCTAAGCTAAGGTATCTGATATGCTCACACAAAGTAAAAGCAAGTAAAACAGTATATGCGTTTCCTACAATCACCTACCATCAGCACTGGAGTCAGGCGTTGAGCATCTGGGAAAGCAATATTTTGATAGCAATACGTTAATACTGTTTTCCGTGCAGTGCTTTGACAGTATTAATGTTGCACTGCTATTTGTTGTAGATTACTGTTGGTATTTAAATTTGAAGGAAAAGGCCAAGTATCTCATCAAAGAATAAAGATCTAACTGTGTCTTCAAAAAGAAAATATGAAAAGAAAGTGCCAATGTGGAAAGACATTGGCCAAAAAGTATACAAATTTTCAAACCATCAAAAATCTGAACCAGTTCAAACACTTAAATCTGGGGTGTCACTGATGACAGAAGTGTTCACTCATGGCGTGTCTGCACAGATATAGATGGCATGCCTCATGCTAATCTGAGGTGTTGCTGATGACAGAAGTGTTACTTCATAGCTTGTTTGTACATGTTTGTGTATATAAGTACAGACGGTATGCCTCTCATGCTAATCGGACGTGTCACTGACGACAGAAGTGTTCACTAATGACGTGTCTACACGTGTTTGTGTATCTACGTATGGACGGCATGCCTCTTACGCTAATCGGAGGTGTCACTGATGACAGATGTGATCATTCATGGTGTGTCTGCACAGGTATAGAAAGCATGCATATTATGCTAATCTGTTCATTCATGAAGTATTTTATCAGCACATATTTGTGAATATAAGTATTCATAGTAACTATGAATTACTGAAAGTTTGTATTCATTACAAAAACTATGACTAAAGCTGAAGACCAAACAATGTTTCAACAACAACAACAACAACAACAAAAACAACAACAAAAGTAAACCACGTCCAGTTACCTTTTGTGAGGGGATCCAATACCGCCAACACGTCAAACACGACATCTGTGTCACTCTTGACATTCAGCATACTAAAGAATTCGCACAACTACAAGATTAGTATCACTGTAATCAAATTTTGCCATCTGTACTCCATCTCTAGCGACACATTTTCATTTGCTGTCTTTGTATATCATTCAAACCGTGATCTTGGCAAGCCAAACAGATTAAAGACAAAATCTGATCTGCTTCATTACAACAATGTTTCACTGAAATTTGCGATTGATTTTATAAAGCTTGACTTTGAACACATGTATCAAAGTGCGCATGAAACTCAATAATATTTTCTTTGAACCCAAAAGTGCCTGTGACGTTTCACAGCTGACTATTAAAATAACTCTCTTTGCAAATACGTCCTCTTGCTTACATGATGCTATATCGTTAATTTGGACACATTACTGTTTAAAACCGATTCAAAAATTATATCACAAACAAGAAATTCAGAAATTTTCAAATGTGACCAATTCTTCAGTTAATGTATTGGATAGAATATCTCATGAAAGTCCTTCCGAGTGTTATTCATAGAAAGGAAACGGGCCCACACGGAGAACGAGAAAATATCTCTGATCCCGGTGGGATTCACATCCACAACCTCCGGAACAGATCACCGTTGCTCTACCAACTGAGCTACAGGCAAGACGGGAACTGGTCGTGGGAAACAGTGATGGGGTAACCGGTAAGGTTTGGCTACTCAGCAGTCTCTTATTCGACACTGGTTCTAACAGATTTGAACCTATACGAAATAAAAGACCTTGCCATATCTAGTGCCTGTGGGGTTACGAAATTTTGCACATTACCATACAGCAGTACCTTTTAGTTAATTACTAGGCATTCAAAGCTCACTGGTCATATTTGATATTTGAAATCATATTTTAGCACTCTGAGTGCCAAACCTGTGGTAGTACACCAGAAAACTGTTCTCAGTGAACTGAAATGGTTTATTCTCCGTCAGCAGATTAGTCAAGTACAGGGTCTGACCCAGAGCTTTTCTATCTGGTATTATCTAGCAGTCCGTCAATGGCATCAGAGCTCTTCTATCTGAAACTGATTCGTAGTCTAGTCCATAAATGAAATCTAAAAGCTTTTCTGTCTGATTTTGATTGACAATCTATAAATGGTGTCAGATAAATGGTGTCAGACATCTTCTGTCTGACTTTGACTGACAGTCCACAAATGACGTCAAAGCTCTACTGTCTGACGTTGGTTGGCAGTTAATGAATGACAAAAACTATTACCTGTGGTCACTTTTCTCGAATTTAATTTCATGCCTTTGTTTCTTTTTCCGTCCAAGAAGTACTGATGAAACCTTCATGATGATATTGCTACGGAACTCACTAAAATTAAGACACATAACACATGTTAGAATAGGGTATAACGCACAGACATGTCTTGATTAGGCAATATAAAATAGCTACTAATGTCTATAAACTGTGATATAAAGATGCCGAAAGTTGCGAGCACTCGAGAAGCAAGAGAAACACTAGGTTTTGTCTGCGATTTTGTCCACTATCCAAACACCTTAAAGCTCTGAGTAAAGAAATCCTAAAAAAAATACTCTGTGCATGTTTGGAATATTATATCAAGCCTCACAAATTAACAGTGTAAGTAGTCCGAGAAAACCTTTTTATTGATAGCATAATTACTGACCTTGTATCATCATCTGCAGACAAGTTCTCAAAAACCATTTCATCCACCTTGCAAGAAGAGCGGTATACATGAGGCGACAACAAAGAAATTACAAATGTAACTGCTATATGTAAGTCTTAATCGGTCAAGATTATGTAAATAAAACAAAATGCCTACCAACATAAGTTCTAAAGTACGAAAATATGTGAACACACTAATGAACACACTAAACACATTCTACTGGTTAGATTCTGGAAGCACACATAGCCAAAATACTAAGTAAAGCTTTTCTGACTTTGTTTACTGTATTGATTTTAGTTTGAGTTACTTAGAGTGAAACTACTGTTGACTACTTAGAGAAATGTGAGTTTCTGATTGGCCTAGGGAATAAAGGTTGCAATTCCGGCCTTCGGCCTCTGAGACAACATCAGCTTACTCGGGTAAGCAAAACTTACAGATCACCAGCCATCAATTATTAACTGTACCAGTATGCCTTTGTAACCCAATCACGTGTTCCAATGAAGAAGCATAATACATTCTATATGTTTTAACTTAAACATTTTAAAATCATCATTGAATAGCGCCAATAACTGTAGCACTCGACAAAACTACCAGACAGTGCTATTATCCACGTGCTGTGTTTGAAATAAATGATCTAGTTTTGCTTTTAAAACCATATCCAGTCTGGTTTTTTTCTGGTATCAAGAAGGCCAGGGAGGGGGGGCACTTTAACTTTCTTATTATTCGTGTTAGCAACACCCAATTGGCGGTCTAATGAACTAGTCCACGTATCTTTTGGTAATTAGGGATGTTAACTAACGGTATGTTGTCATATGACATCATAATTCTGTCATCTTCAATTTTTATGGCTGCCAACTTGGATTTTTTTGTGACATCAGAAAATCACCTTAATTGATTCGAAATAAATAAAAAATACCAGAAATAATCTTAAGTCAGGTAAATCCAAGAATTCAAAACACAAAACAAAAAAAAGGAATAAATTACATTTTTAGAAAAAGTTTCATACGTGTCTAAAAAATATATGGTTGTTAAGGCAACGGGAAGGGCGAGGTTTCTACGTCTCACCTATTGGATTGTCCGTATATACATTATACGAAAAGTCAGAAAATTTTGTAGCTCCATATTTTTTGGACTAGTTAATTAGACCGCCAATTGGGTGTTACTAGCACGAATTTCCTTTTCATTTTGGAATAGCATTAGAAAATACCTTGGAGGGAATTCTCCCCGGCCCGGAAGTTCACACCTTACTATCAATCTAACACAAACTTCGAAACAGCATTTATTTGCAATCAATAAAGTATAAGATATAAAGTGAAGAAGCAAAGTCATACAACCGACGGGCGTATAAACGTAAGGGATAACAGATGGTTCAGTTCCTGCCTACCTTGTTGCGCACTTTCCTGGCATACACATCCATGTCAAAGTTTTCTAGCAGTTGAAAATCTTCTTGACTAAAGATATCTCCATTATTTAAAGGACCAAGCACCTGTAGAAAGAGAGATAATGATGAAAAACCAAGTTACACAATTTCTGTCTTTGACAGACTGCATGTGAACGTCTAGCAACATTGAAATTTGAAAGTCAAGGAGTAATCGATACATTTCCTTATCATGGCAATAACTTGATTTTTGTTCTTTTCGAAATTGTCACCAACTGCTCTCATGCTGAATTCTATTAAACATGCCACACACTTGTTACAAATATAATCAGCACTTGTGAAAAAGATTAGAGAGTTTCTCTGGTCATGTGATATGGCCAGGTCAAGAACTTGTACTCGAGCACCAGATTGGCCATGGGCACCAGTAGACCCAAACTTTCGCATGTGCCAAGCTATTCTTCCCACAACCCGTACTTTTATTTTCATATAACATCTTTGTTTTTATCCTTTGGTTTTTCATTTTTCCCTGTTTGAGTACCCATAGTCTTAACAACTCATGGTTTCGTGCTGGTTCTAATCTTGGTTACTGAACTGGGCTATGAAGTGTGAATGCAGCCCTACATAATGCTTTGAACAAATTAACTGTCTATACGCTTACCCGTCCATTTGTAATAACAGCATTTGCCCCAGGATTTAACTTGAGGACAGTCTTGCAAAACAGTTGATGTGAATATATTCTGCTGGTCAATCGGGCCTCATCATTTAGACTTGCTTCAATCTTCTGAGCCTTTAAACCCTGGAATATATAAACGATTCATAACAACAAAGACTGATAAAATGTTTCAGTTGTTTCACCGTCAATTGACCTGCCATCTGGTACAACTTTACAATGTTAAGTGTCCTTTATTATTTGTCACACAGGTACATGCTTGCTATTTAAACACAACTGCTATTAAGCAAGATGTTCAAATCTAAGACAAGGAGATTTATTACATGTAAGACCAGGAATCCTATGAATGAATGTTGTTTGTTATTGTTTCCAGGAATGTTGTTTATTTTTTAGAATACTTTGCCTGTTTGTTGTACCGGCAAGGTGATCAGTGTTGTCTTAATGACAAAACTGATGTTGGAATAACTCTAGTAGCTAAGTAACACTCACAACAAACTAGAAACAAAGGTTTCTCAAGTAGCCTAAGAGCGCTTTCCATTTGTCAGGTCTGGCCAGACCGAAAGAACTGCTTTTGGCCATCGTTGATGGAAAGGTAAAGGTGTACATTTTTTCCTGCCAAACGTCTCCAAATCCCCATGCCCTGGCCATCCAGAACAGGGGGTCTGAGTGGCTCTAATCCATGAGCAGGGCCAGTCTGACCAGACCCAGTTCCGATAGTTGTCACGTTCCATTTCAGAACTGACCGGTCAGGCCGGCCAGGCCTGACAAAATTAATGGAAATTGTCCTAAGATTATTATTTTTTTAATCTTTATGCACATTAAGTAATTGACCGAGACACTGCTGAATAAAGTGTGCCCTGTTCAATACTTCTGTAACGATATTTTAAAAACATCACTTCTACTACAGTACCTGCATGAAATTTAAGAGGATGCACTAACATTCCCCCAAAGCAGTATAGTTTTCCTTCGAGTGTTCAGAAATGGTGCGTGCCACCAGTATAGTACATTTAACCGATACACAACTTTGCTGATATCTTGTACATTTTCCAAAGAGTGCTGATGAAAGTGTGCTGACCCAGATTTAATAGCATCATTTGGAAAATGTAAGTGCGCTAACACAGAGATAGTGTTCTTGAAGAACTCTCTTTGTCTACATGTATTTTCATTTGAACTTACAACTTCGGTAATATTAGCCGGTCCTAATGATTCAGATTCAGATAATGTGTCCTGAAAGTGTAATGTCAAGTCAATGACATTAGTGAGGTATTCTAATAAAACTAATTAATGCAATTAACACAAAGTTTAATGATCGCTTCTGTACACCCTTCACAAGGAAACAACTGTCAGTCAATGCAAAGGAAAGTTTAGGTCAAGATAGGGCTGGAATGAACCTTTGAACCTTCCTTCGTTCACCTTGCCTTCGAAGGTTTTTCTTGACCTTCAAAGCTTCGTTTTCATCGTAGAATTATTGTATTTATAATACAACACATTATTTTCAAATAAATGTTTTGATACCTGGACAAGCTGCCCTGAACTGGCAGTTCTTTATGCAAAAAAACTACCCTAACATTAAAGTTCGCACAGAGAAGTTCACATTAGAAACGTTCTTGAAACTGGCGCTTGAAATAGTTGTGGTTTTTCGTTGATAATTTCATGATTACCATATATAGAAACAAAAGTTAGAAGATTTGTTCAAAACACTCAACGAACCTTCGAAGGTTTTATTTGGTCTTCCTCCTAGCCCTAGGTCAAGGTCACAAATCCTACCTTTGCTTCCTTCATTATCTTCATAACAGCCTTTACGTCCCTTGTGAGCTTGCTGAAGTCATTTTCACTGTCAAGAAGTTTCTCTAGGAATACCAACATGGCAGCAGTAGTGTCATCCTTGGAATCCAGTACAGCTTCTACGGCTTGCGCCAGCAATAAGTGTTCTGACTGGTCAGTGGAATTTGGAATGCCAGGGTTGTGAAGGATGCCAATACGTACACTAGTTGAGGATTTCTGGGAAAGACAACAAACACCGACTGTTACTGCAGTCTACCAGACCTATTTGCATTTTGTCACAGAAACCTCTCACATTTGTCTTCTTTTAGTACTGGCTTAAGTAATCTTAGTTTTGAGCTGAGACTTTTCCAACTTGCAGAAAGAAATAACAATCTGAAATTGTGTTCATTGACGCTGTTGACTGTTTGACCAATACGGTAATTTTGAAACACATTTCCTAACATCTGTTACTGTTCCACAGTTTTTTTACATCTTCCCTCCAAAAATTAATCCAAGTGTCTAGCTTATAATCCAAATCGTGATGTTATTGGAAGCACTAGCTGTATTCAAAATCTTTATACTATAGTTCTTGTAGCAGATTTAATATTGCTAGTTTTCCAACTCATTAATAATTCAACAAGCCAAACACAAAGGGAAATCAATACCGTGATGTCTTTGAAAATATGATGATAATCCGCTGGTTTTGCATGGGTCAATTCTCAATCAAAACTTAAATTGTTTGAGAATCTATATCAACACTCCAAAGAGTGTTTCATGACATATTTTTAAAAAACACTTTGAACTTGAGTAAAACAACTTCGTTGCCATCGTTTTCCTATTCTGTCCTTGGTGTTTGATATGTGATGAAACACTCCATGTGTTTGCTGTATTCATAATTCATTCTCACAGTTAGAATGTTAAAGGAGGATTTCACCAACAGTACGGTCCAAAGCTTGGCAAAACTGGTATTTCTGATACAATCACAAATACTTTTAGTTGATAAAGGAGGTGGAATGGCGAACACATTATCCTGTAACCACGCCCTGTACCTGTTCCTGTAGTTTCTTACCATCTGTTGGAGTGCAGCCCGTAACAGAGACCTGCCTTCCTGAGTTGATAAATCAGTGATTACCCAACTGCTAATTGGCTTCAGGCTAAGCTCCTCTGAAATCGAATAAGACATTTTATGGCACGATGAGAACAACACTTGACGTGAGACGCAGAACTTGATTTGTTACTTAGTAAGCAGAAACCATGAAACACACACCAACTATTTTATGCTCAATCATAGTCTTTAGAACTATTACATGGTAATAGGTGCAACATGGAATAACAGGCTTCTGCTAGCAACCAACATAGTTGATTTTTTTAAAAGTTCAGAAACTAATAGACGATCAATCATGTATGCTTAATGTTATTTTAAGGAGATTTATGTTTAATGTTCGATTGTAAAGAAACGTTCGAACAACCAAGAAGTGTTGAAAGTACAAATTGAATGTTTTACTAACCTCCTTTCTTGGTAAAGTACTTCATATTCTTGTCAATCGCTGAGACCATCTGTGCACTTTCCAGTGTCGCAAATGTTACCACATTGCTAACATCAATCCCTATCACAGTGCAAAAATGAAATTATACCATAATCAACACTGTGTTGGAGACCAGGCTCAATATAAGGAACCTTAAGAAATCGGTGTACATCGCAGGTAGCGTCGTTTTCCCCTGCTTTCTAATGACGTCATCAATCCGGTGTAGCTCTACCACTTTTTCTGGGGTAAACAGCAGTCTACCCGTACAAACAAAGGAATCATACAAGAAACAGAAAAGATTTGTTGGCAGATAATGTATATTCTCTTACAGTACTTCGGGCGTATAGTTATTCTGGGAATGTTTTTCTAGAGAGTAGTTTCCTTTTAAGTTTGGGGGTGTGAGGTGTGTCAAGCAATGGAATTGAGGTCCTTGTGAGTTGGTAACAGAAGAGAAGAGAAGGAGGTGAATGTGTGAAATTATTGATACTAGCAAATAACGGTAAAACAACCAGTACAGTGTGGGATGAATATTACTTTTGATTTCTCTTGTATGATATGAGTACAAGGTGATATTGCACACAACGATTTTTGGACAAGTTTGGGGACAATTGTTTATTAAAACATGTGCCAAAACGTGCCACAAAAAATTATCGTTACAACGTCACTGTGTATAACATCACCCTAACACTATACTGATCATTTGATGAAATTATTAATTATAACAAGTGACGATTTTGGGCACCTTAGTAATTATTATCTATTCAAAACTATGTGGGCAAGCATTTTACCCGAGTCAAATGTACTGCCAGTTAGATCCAACTGGGGTCTATCTACACTTTGTATGACATCGTTCAGCCGTGAAACCACGTTGGGTTTACTCATAATGTGATTCAGGACATCTTGGTGTGGATGCAATTCGCCCTGTGAATACGGAAATGGCAAGTATTCAGTTATACGGACAATATTCATTTATCTGAACTCTTGCAATTTATCATAGGATAAATAACATGCTATCTACAACTAAAGTTGTAATATTTAATTTCTTAATTGGTTGATTGGTTGATTGATTGATTGATTGATTGATTGATTGATTGATTGATTACGTTAGCTGCATTTAAATGCTCTCCCCTCACTCAATCATTACTGTTACATTTTATATCATGCTGACTATAACTATTCTGAAATTAATAAATAAATGTGTCTCTGGCAATGACTTCAACCTTGGCACGGACATTCACCTTGCGTTTCAGTTAAACTGCCTACGACATGAAATTATTTTGGTTGCTTGATTCATACTTCACACAGTATAGCACTTAAAGAGAAAATGTCAAGCAACAAAAACTGAAATTTAGATCACTTTTTCACTGTGTAAAACAGTCAATTTCCATTAAATGTTCAACCGAAATAGATGAAAATATTGCATAAAGCAAGAAAAAACAAATGTTTTTGCAGCACAGTGCAGGATGATTCAGATGGAGTATGGATTACGATTCATCAAGAATGGTTTCTTCTAACATAATTCCTAGAATATTGAGTTTAGAAGTTAATCTGAGTCATTATCTTAATTTCTTTCTTAATTTCACCACCTTTGGTAACGTTATCTTCATATTGTAAGTCGTTTATTGCCAGTTGACTGAATCTCTGACATACCACATTCTTCATGAACATATAAAAACGCAGTCCTGACATTGCTCCTTATGTTGTTCAACAAGATCGAAACTGGTTGGAGGTATGCCCAATTTGGAGCCAGGCTCTGCTATATCTCCCCACTGTACCCAAATATCACAAATCAGAATGGAGCTTGATCGCTGTGGTCCAAATACTTGCATCAACACTAACCATATTACAAAGAAATATAAGAAAATATTTTCACTGCTTTTCTTAAATGAAAGCTGGTTGTTTGCCAACATCATAAGTTGTAGTTAGTACTGAAACGTATGTTACAATATAGCATCTTACCACATAAACGGCGTGTTGTAGCGGTCCAGTCTGCATTAGAATTTCTCTTGTTATTGCTTCATCTAATATCTCAAACTATTAACAGAAGGCAAAAGGTTAGTTGCATTTGGTATAAGTTTTCTTTCGACTTCAAGCAACCATTGGTGTTCACACATTAGGATACTTAAGAAGACGGGACTTTCTAAATTTGGTCTTACTGTATAGTTCTATATTTAGCTCCCCTCGCTATTAAGCCCCTTCTAATAAGCCCCCCTCCAAAAGCCATAAAAAAAGCCC
>JANVCK010170301.1:0-10926 GCA_026546655.1 Epizoanthus illoricatus
TGTTGGCAGATCGTAAGTTACGTTTCGGTACATATTTCTTGACCAAATCTGACAAATATTGTGGTGCAAAGCCATTCGGGCATTTAAATGTTATTAACAAAATCTTGAAAACGATACGTTCTTCAACTGGTAGCTAGAGCACACAAGGCAGTCGTCAAATTAAATGTCTCCCTCTCTCAGCGGGTAACAGTCACTTGTCACTCGTTAGTGCACGTGATCAACGCATGGTAGAATATATCAATATTTTCATTGTTTACTGGCAGAAGGTGGTGTGACTACAATTGAACAGACAACTATATGTTGCTGAAATAAAACACAAATCAGTAACTGATCATCAGTAGAAATACCTAAAATGTGTGTAATCCTGCAATTGGTTTCGGCTCCATTAAATCCTATAGACCAATTGTAGAACATTTTAGGAGGAGCCGTCCATCGTGTGGGCGCAGTTACTGAACAAACGTTAGTAAAGATAAGGAAAACCAAAATAGTAACCGTTAAAATTACACCTAGCGTACGCGATAATATTAGATATTTAGCACCACGTTTACGTGAGGCGCGAACGTCAAATATGACCACGTGGCCACAGTTTCCCGCGTTTGCCGTTCGTCATTTCTTCATGAAGATAAGCATTTTTGCGTTTGTTGTTTACGTGAGATATTTCCCCCGTATTTTCATAACGAGAATTATTTTAACTCCGTCGTTTTGCGGCGGGAATTGGAGAGAACGTCGATGACGCGACGTCACAGACTGCCGCTCGACTAAAAACTTTTCAGAATGGAACCTTTAGAGAAGAAGCCACGATTTTCAAGCCGCAAGACGAAAACTCTGTTAAAACTCAAAGAGCAAGTAACCCGCATATAACAAAACACTAATGACTGGCCCCTTGGGAACCAGTGAGTATTGTTTCTCCTCGATTCTACATGTCGTGGGAACAAAACTCACTGTTTTCCTCGGAGCCAGTCATGAAGCGTATAATGTTTAACGCTATCGTTAGAACTACAATCCCGGCCAAAATACTTGGAACGCTTACCGTATTTATTCGAGGAAGTTCCCACTTTCGAATCAGCGCCCACCCCCTCCCCCTCTCAATATTTTTGGTAGTAGCCCATCGTGAAGTAAGAGGGGAACCAATTCTTTCTGTTGCGAAATTGGCGCAGCACACAGAAATCTCTTTCATCGACACGAGCGATAATGAATTCCTCGGTTGAAACTGAGTGATACTTGCTGAGAAAGTGCAGATTTTTAAGACATCCGACGAACGTTTAATACTCTGTTCATGTTTACTTTTTGTACATTGTTTTTTATTCTCTAATAAAAAGTCCCCACTGAAATGATGAAAAATAAATAAGTGCCCACGTACCTTCGAATGAGCACCCACTCTCAAGGTCCCAAAATTAAATAAGCGTCCTGAAGAAATACGGTATACAAGGATAGACGTTTTCTCGCAATGCCCCCTCCCCACCCTTGACCAGATAGACTACGCATAACCGATGATTTTGCCGGGCGCGCTACGCGAGACTTGGGATTGGCCCCTACCCTAGCGTCTTAAGGGAGGCTATTGACCAGGGCCCGGTTCCTAGAAACCTCAATTAACGCTAACCTAGAATTAAATTCCCTAACCCAGGATTAAAATTTAACCCACGATTAAATTCAGTTCCTCAAAGACCGATTAGCACTATAAACTCAGGCTTAAACTGTGGGTTAAATTTAACCCTCCTAGCGAGGTGGATTAACTCGTTAATTGGCCGATTGTCAGTGCAAATAAACAAACTACGAGCGACAATCAAAGCTGCAAAACGTGTCACAGGAATATTCTATTTAAAATGAACTAATGCCAGGCTGCAAGTTTGATATTTGCCACAAGATAAAATGCTCAAAACTCTTTATGAAGAGTTACAAATGTTGCATTCTCCATTCTGCTGACCGATCGAAAGTTCAAACGCACTCGACAGCGCAAATTTCTTTAAAACGTTTGTACAATTCCCTTCAATTTTTAACCCTTTAAATCTCCAGAGAGCAAGAATGTATTTGTTTGAAGAAAAGGAGCCGGAAAGAGAAATGAACAATAAGGAGGAAATTCTGGTTCTAGAGTTGAAAGAGCAACTTTTTGCGTCGGGGAAAAAATTCTGCTAACGTTGAGATGACCGCAGTTTGAACCAAGCACTTTCGCACTTCGTGATTACGTCATACATGTGACATCACATGATTTGCTAGAGCCAATCAGAAAGCGACATTACATTTTAACCGTGGGCTCCGTTTCAGGAACACATTTTGAACCATCGATTAACTAATCCTAGTTTAAGAAATTTAACCCGAGGTTAGGCCTAATCGTGATATGGTTATTCGATGTTACTATGAACCGGGCCTAGAAGGTAAGTATGGCTGTTTTGGGTAAATAGTATTCCCTATCATAACCAACGTTTGCGCCATGACATCATTATGAGTTCATTTTTAATAAAAGTGAACGTTTGATCCTACCGTCTAGTTTTATTTTTCAGTATCTTGTAACGTTGTTATAAATTGAGTTTGTAGCCGTAGGTTACTGAATAGCATACTGCTCAGACAATCCCGGCCAAACTTCTTGAAACGCTTATACAAGGACAGATGTTTTCTCTCTATGTCCCCTCTCCACCCCTGTTCAATGCTGAAAACATATTTTTTTCAAATTATCTGCAGCAGCTGCGATCATAAAACAACACTGAACGGGGGAAGATGAAAATCTAGGGAAGAGATAACATATTTTACAGTCATTTTATTACTCTTTAGACATGTTTCAAGCCTTTTTGGCCGGGATTGTAATTCCAAATACTTATAATGTTGTATAGCGTCTTAAAGGGAAACTGCAAACTCTTACATATTTCATGGGGTCATTGTAAACGATTCTGAACAAAACAGTGCAGAAACATATTTTTGTTTCTGCATGATTAACAGGTAATCATATGTTTTAATGTGCAATAGCACAAATGAGCACTCGTAACTTTTCAAAGACCACAAGTTGATCTCATTTCTGGGCTGCTTTATACCCCAAAGCCATACTGAGCCATTTGAAAATGGATTTCAGTGATGACCAATTATCAAGAGAAAGCGTTATAAACATCACACGACCATCCATTTCATTTTAGTTGGGTTGTCGGCCTTTCAGGTTGAAAGCAATACCCTATTAAAAACCCGGAGAAAACGGTCAAAACCTTTCATTTGACACATCGTATAAGCGCTTTGAAAGCTGTGGTAAGTCCTACATGCAAATTCATCAGATTCAAAGCAAACACTTATCAACCCGAAATCCAAACGCAATAGCCTGGAGTCGAAGCAAAGTCAACCAAGTCAAAGAAGCAAACTCAATTCTAATGTGATCACATAATTGGCAGGATTCAAGGATTCGCTGACAACATAACGAGGCAAAATGAGTCGGTGGATCCAAAATGATATACGCCACAGGCTACCCAAGCAAGATGGACCGGCTGGGATTTATTTTAAAGAATCCTTTTCAAATATGAGGCTGAAAGGCTTCTTATTTAGGGGGAGCCAAACTTCAAAATTTAGCGTTAGTTTGTTATCAGAGGAAGATTCGTATTTGTGGGTTTTTACTGTGTAAAAATCGAGAGAAAATAATGGTGGTTACAGTTAATGGAATTTAGTACTTGACGTCCTGGGTAAACAGCCGGTAGTACGTTCTTCATTAGCTATGCTTAAAGATTCACCTTTGAAGTTTGATGTTGACGAGATAAGCCGAAGCATTTGTTTCATGTTTGATAGAGCTCCAACCTTTCTCGACCCAACTGCCATCATCTCGGATGTGAATTGATCACGAGCAATTTGGATTTTGGTATAACGGATTACGGGTAAGTAGCCATCGATTGGAATCAAATAGCATTGCCTGTTTCTTCAGTCGTTGGATTAAATGGCACAATTATAATATCTTTAATATTATTTTGTTTTGTAAAAACGCTTTTCAATCCATAAGTATACTGCTGAAAGATACGGCTTTAGAGCTAAATGGAGTTATGACGATCTACTGTAGTCCGATCATTTTTAGGAAAGTAGTTTGAGGTCTGATCCAAGAAAAACATGTCTACAATTTTTGCCTTTTAGATCATGACCGAAGTTTCGTTTACTGTTTGTGGTCGTTGTCATAGTGATAGAACAAACTGTTAAAATCAGCTTTTTGTCTATATAAAGTGGTCTTCCCGCGGCTCGCACCACCTAAACCTAACTAGTAGGGCCTGCTCACAGACTACGTTGTGTCTAATACTGACCAATCATAATGGTGACCCATCACGTTGTCATTTCATTTCATTTGCTGATTGATAGTCACGTCAGCATGCACCACCAGCATCATTGATTGGCTGTTGGGAAACCCATACAACAGAAAAAGTATATTGGTAGAATGGAAAGGTCATTTGCATGTCACTTTCATTTTTATGTTATACTTGATCAATCGATGGTCAAATCAAACCCGCTCAGTCTATCTGTAATGATTTTACCGATTGAACAAACGCAAAAATCACTTTTCTCCTCCACTGAATTTTGGCCCAGCACCCACTTTAATGATGTTCTCTGATCGTAGTCACTAGTTGATATTATCATGGGAGGGGGTGGCAAATGATGAAATATTGTAGAAACAAAATGTTCCAACACTTTTGACGAAGATTGCAGCTTCCATGTGCGTTTACTATAGTACGTGGCCTGCTGTTGTTCCCACATATGTCAGTATCGATGTGTTTGGTTCTAGGAAAGCATTCACTTGTCGTTTTCCTATTACAAAAAAGCAAAACAACATCGGCATGTAATCTTCAATTTCAAATGATCATTGTCTTATATCAGTCTCAAAGTCAGCTTTTGTGTCTGTAAGCCTCAGGTTTAATTTGCCTGAGCGAGCTGGGAAAGGCGGAAATTCGCGTTGTTTGGAGACAACCGACAGACTAGAAGGACGGCACGCAATCAGTTCGCGTGCAATTTGTTCTCGCAATTCGCGTGTTTCCTCGGTATTTTGGAAGAACCGCGCTGCAGGGCCATTCTGGGGAACAAAATCCAATCGTGGATTAAATTTTAATCCTGGATTAGAGGTAATCGGTTTTTGTGGAACTGGCCCCGGAAAAACAACCGTAAGTGTTGCCTTTGTTTGTTTAGACTACAGTATAACCCCCCTACCTTCGCCAGAATCCGAAAATCGGGCAATCCACCTCTCTTCCCATTTCTAGCCTGTTCCAGGTGCTCAAAAAATTAAGGGGAAAAATAAGATCGTGCGCACGACTTCTTTCTCTCCCCAATCTCCCACTTAATGGCAGCGCGCCAAAAGTCGCTCGGATTGCGAGATTATCAGATTCTGGTGAAGGAATGGGGCTGTTTTGCAGTCTAGTGTTTGTTATCTAACTATACATTTTAGTTGCATCATACCTCCGAATTCTCACAATTATTTTTGAAAATTTAGAGGTTGAAAAGTGAGTGAAGATTGAACTACAAATACTAGTAATACCGCAGTCACAAATTTAGAGTTTAATGGGCAATATTTTGATAGTACGGCTGGTCTACTGGGCTAGATTCGGTGAGGTGGGGATTTTACCCACCGAAATGGTGCCACAGTTTATGTAGCCTGAGGTTTAGGTGACGTTCCTGTTTCATTCCGAGGCTCTGTATTTCTTTACGTTATGCTTCCGAAAATCTCACTCCTGAATGAGCTAATTCCGGTTTCTGTTCTGTTCCCGAACGAAATTTGACCACAGGTTGAATCGGTGTAATGTAAAACTGGTACGAGTTCATTCCTGACGAAAATGAGTGATTCGATTGGATGTTTTCGATCCGCGTTGTTTTTCAATCTCGTTCCCAGGATACTTTCACTTGCCGGTTTGAAAGTTAAAGTATCCCGGAACAAGGTTGGTTGTTTTCCCACGTCTAATGAGCGGTTTTATTCTGGTATGAACCTCTTCCATGTAAACGCGTGGTACGAAAATTATATTTCGTTCCGGAAGGAACTCATACTGGTATGTTGCAAACATCACCTTAGAAGTCTTCCTTTAATCGAGGCAGGCCGCTCGAAAACGCCCCTCTCGGAAACACTCCCGTCGCTATAAAAGGAAGGCGTCTGAAACTTAGACTGCAGTTTATCGTGCAAACTGGTCGTATTATGATAAGCCACAGTCATCAAACGTCGTTTCAGTGACTGGCGATGGCAGGAACTTTAAGTAGCTGGAACGACCATGCTTTCTCACGTGCATGCATTGATTGCATTCTCTAATTTTAAAAGCCTTTTGTTATGTGTCGTTCTCGCCGAAGAAGTCCCTCGTATGGTTTGTTTTATGAGCCAATTAATTAGTCAATGAGCCATGAGTGACGATCAATTTGACCTGCGGTTTCGACTGTTGTAAATGAGTCTAGGATTTGGGGTTTGAGTTTGAGTTTGAGTTAGGGTTAGGGTTAGGGTTGGTGTTAGTGTTAGGTTGGGTTTTAGGGTTAGGGTTAGGGTTAGCATTTATCTAGCAACCAAAAACTGCTGAAAAATTCGAAAGTTGCCTCATGACTCAATGCCGATTCATGAGTCATTAACTCATGTTATATTAATAGCGTGTATTGTATTGTGAGGGCTTCAAGTTTATTAGCAGTATGCTATTTTAGTGCTAGTCTTTATTTTATTATTATTATTGGGGGTAACGTTTAGGGTTAAGGAATTAGAATTTTATTATTTTAAAAATTCATTGAATAGTTACACTGGGCGATAGTGCATCACAGTGGTAAACCTACAGCAAAACCCTGTCAAATTAAACAAATCCGGAGAGAGAAATTTGCAAATCTTTCTATTATGATTTTTACAGATCAAAATATTACTTTTCCCAGAAAACTCAACAGGACTTTCTGTAGTTGTCGTCGTTTGGTTTTTAAGAAAATAAAAAAATCTTGGTATGTGATATATGCGTGTCCAGTGTACAACAAGACATTAGACTTCATTTTGTACCGTTAATTAATAATTTCGTCTCAAGAAACAATAGTATAACAGATTTATTATAACAGATACAATCAATATTAGTGTCTTTGTAAACTAGAAACAACTCTTAGGGGTTAAAGAATTAAAATCGCAGACTAATGAGATATCAAACACCATACGGCTTCCTGTCACGAGAAACTTATCTATTTCTTGAAAAGTTGTTATTTCTAGTTTCTTGGACTGATCAAGATTTAGTGCAACCTAATTTTGAATTTTGTGTGTATTTTGCTCGTTGTCTTCCCATTTAGTTTGTCAATTGCATTTTATTGTCATCTCTAATGGCATTCCCTCGCCACCATTTTTGTTAATATTATGACCTCTTGACTGCCATGACCATATTTGTCTCGTTATTACGTATAGGGATATAAAACAGGAAATAAAACACATTAGTGTTTATACTTGGGATTACGCTGCGATTTGTGTAATAGCCGTATGTATGTATGCGGAAGGAGTCAATTTTTGAATTCGGATCTCAGCGTCACATTCTTGTTTCAGTCGGAGACTGCTAGACCCTGTTAACGAACGCCTTTCGCCTCCTCGAATGTATCAACGTCTACACCAAGAACGTCTGTAATCTTCGGCTCTGCTGAATTTACCAGTTTATAAACGGACAACAATTCATATCTTGACAAGTGTACAGACGACACTGAAGACACCAAACACCGTTGCTCTCGGCTGGCCGAAATCTGGAGCTACGCACAGACTGGTCTTGCGCTCTGCACTCGTCAATAGCTCAGTCTTTCTGTAGGTAAGCAACACTGAACTATCACCAGCTTTAATGAAAGACCACATTCTTCTGAGTCTTCAGATGTTATACTAGGCTAGTTTTTGGTTTACTGTATACCAACAGTTATACCATAAATGTTAAAGCCTGGCAGGATTTGTTCCCGTCTATTTGGATGCGGAAGGATTTTAAACTCATTTATTATATTGGACTTGTTATACCAGATTTATGGATACGCCATGTAAGTTAAACTGTTCGTTGAGAATGTTTAAATTTCTTTTCATCTTGGTAAGATGTTGCTGTGCAGAATAAAGTTACAAGGCTCTCAGAACATGGTTCGCTATCCAGCATTTAGTCTGTACATTGCCTGTCATCTTCTAGACCTGTTTATAATAATACCATCACAATCTGCAGGTCCCCAGTTGTCTGTTTGACTGTGCACGTCGCTTCTTATCGTGCTTGATTCGTTGAGGAACTGAAGCAGTTAAAAAATTCTGTAAAATCATTAGTATTCTAATGTTTATAAGTAGAATCATTAAACCAAGTCTTCTTTAAGCGCCATTTCCTCGGATGATGAGTGGTATTTTCGATACGTTGACTTGTGTCTCGGAGTCCCTGCAGAAACTGCAAGCGATGGATTTCAACGGATTTCCGGTAATGAATTGAAAAAAAAAATAATCGCATTTTGTTACATATACTTTAATTGGCGCGAAAAGACCGTCATTCAAGAGCGTTTCAATAACATTTCAGATTCACTTCCAAATCATACCTCAAAATGCTATTCAGTGAAACAGAATTGTTGAGATCAGTACACAATATTCCGTGTTTACAGAGTAAACGTCACAAATTCGAAAATAAGAGACAATTCGAAAGAAACGGGTACTGTAAATTGATGGTAAATATTTAATAATTTATATATGGTAGGACGTCTTAAATTCATTATCCAAAGATATGACTGGAAACATCTTGAAAGAAACAACATTTTGTGTTAGCCATTATGAATATAATCCTTTGTGAGACAATCTGCAACTTCATTATGGACTCGGCGAATAAATACTATAGAGTTTGGCTCGGTAATTCCTGTAATTCTTCAGTTTCGAGTGAACCACGAGAACTTACTCAAATCATCGCAGTGATCTAGGAACCAGATCGTTATGATATCTCGTAACAGCACTGATTATCAATTCCTCAGAACAGCATTCTTGAAACTTTCCCACATTTAATGTATTTTCTTTGACCAAAGGCAAACTGTGGAGCTTGTGTATCAAATTTGGAGTTTCAAATGAACTCAAAACAAGTTGTTTTAATACCTCCGGGTGACTAGGATTTAGACTTCGTCCATTCGTCCCGTTTTGTCCACTGTGTTGTGGCGTTTTGTCAACTCATTTAGTTTCGAAACTGAATCTTCAGAAGTCAGATCAGGACTGAAACGACTCAATTACAACAATAACAGAGTTTTCAACTCCTAGGGAGAGCACATGGGACATAGGGGAGAGGGGAAGGGAGGTTGATAACTGAGTTTTCAACCCCTAGGAAGGGGAGAGCACGTGGGACTCAGGGGAGAGGGGAAAGGGAGGTTGATAACTGAGTTTTCAACCCCTAGGAAGGGGAGAGCACATGGGACTCGCTGGGATGTAGCAGATTTTTGCTAAAGCAGGTCCATGTTGGTTTCAAGGAGGTCCGCGTATTTTAGAACGCCAAAGGCGCGAGTTTCTAGGGGGGTCCGGGGGCATTCCCCTCGGGAAAATTTTTTGAAATTCGACTTAAAATAGTGCCTTTTACCGTGTTCTGCCCACCAAACTGATATAGTAACCACTTGCATATCTATGTTAAATTCAGTAAAGAAATTCCTTATTTCTATTAACGTCTGCATAATTATGTCACACCACGTAAAGCTGCTGCGTTCGTTTGTAAGTCTCAGTTGTAATGAATGCTCTGTATTTATTGTGAAGCAGAAACCAAAACAATGTTTAAATTCATATTTAAGAAATCGTTCAAATCGTAAGCTGTTTCCATTCAAAGTTTAATATATTTCTCTCCAGTAAATAGCCGGTCCGCGACAACGTTATAGCCGGGAAAATCGACCGGCTTCTTTCTACATCCCTGCGGGACTCAGGGGAGAGGGGAAAGGGAGGTTGATAACCGAGTTTTCAACCCCCAGGAATGGGAGAGCAAGTGGGAATCAGGGGAAAGGGAGGTTAATAACCGAGTTTTCAACTCCTAGGAAGGGGAGAGCCCATGGGACTCAGGGGTGAGGGTTTTCAAGGGAGGAGTGTCTGGTATTAGACTACTACTGTTCATGCAAAGATCGCATGATGGGGGAAGGCGAATTGTTCGGCACATGACCATGGTGCCCTGAACCATCAGTTTCCATTTAACTCTGATCGTAGCTGTTTTTCATTCCAGTTCTCCAGGCCGCTGCAGGTTGTAAGATTTGTTAATCCAGATTCCATCCCAGTGATGCATATTACAACACTATTGCTTGCGGCAGCGGTTACGTCACATTTGCATTGTGATTTCGTTCAAGGTGTGTTACCCAGTGTATGTCAAGTACACGAGTGTCCTAAAGGATCTAGTGCATAACATACACGACTCGTATATTCACTTTTATATTGAGAGTTCGTAAATGCTCAAAACCAAAAAAACTCTTATTTTAAAATGAAAATTCACGAATAGACAAGACTTTTAAGTGTATATTAAAATATACAGTAGAACCCGGCCTTGCGACTGCCTCTTTATTAATACGACAACTTCATTATACGGCCACTTTATTTTGGCCTGTTTTCACACAAAAGCTCGGTCATTTTCTTTTCCGAAGATCCCGTTGATACAGCCAGATTTTTTACAAGGCCCGTTAGTTGTGGGATTAACGGGGTTCCACTGTATAAAGTTTTGTGTATATATAGCCAATCTTTTCATCAGAAAACTCTTTGACCCACACACTTACAAAATCCCGCGGACGTCTGCACACACCCTCGCTTGCATACTATACGTGCTCACACTATCACACACGTACAGGTACACCCTCACTTGCATACGTGTTCACACTATCACACACGTACAGGTACACACACACCCTCACTTGCATACGTGCTCACACTAGCACACGCGTACAAGTACACACACACCCTCACTTGCATACGTGTTCACACTATCACACACGTACAGGTACACACACACCCTCACTTGCATACGTGCTCTCACTATCACACACGTACAAGTA
>JANVCK010170412.1:0-10926 GCA_026546655.1 Epizoanthus illoricatus
CCCCCCCCCCCCCCCCCCCCCCCCCCCCCCCCCCCCCCCCCCCCCCCCCCCCCCCCCCCCCCCCCCCCCCCCAGCAGAGAAGACGCTGAGACGCAGAAAGGTCTGCACCCCCTTGCCCCCCTCCCCACTGGACAGGATCTGAGGATGAGACTTGTACATTTATGTATACAAAAATCCCAAAACTTTACATGCCCCTCCCCCTGGTTATTCACACATCAGTCTGATAACAGAAAAATAATTCTAATTACAACCCTCAAGTTACGAGATCCCCCTCCTTTGCGTGTCATATGAAGCTACATTTTAAAAATTATATATTAATATAATTTCTTCAATCATCAATGGTATTTTGAAAGCATCACTGATTAGCAACATCATTTCATCATCATATAAAAATCGTTTCCCGCCACATCGTCGATTTAGTACTGAAAATGATAAGCTGTTACTTTCACTCTTATTTAACATGAAGAACTGGGATATGGCCTTTATTAAAACGTACTATAGTCTATACATGTATAGCAGATATATCGATAAATTCTTGAGTCGTCATTTATAATATAATAATTCTTCGTTTGAAAATATGTAGATGTAAAATGTTTATCATTACCTTGATGTTAGGGGGGCTGGCTTGCTTACTACAGTTGGTTGTTCATCTTCGCTTGATTCTGACTCACTTTCAGAGCTTCCTGCCGCAAAGAAACGCGACATTTTCGATGATTTTCGCGAGAAAACCTAAAAAAGGCCCAAGATGGCGGCCCACGTGTCCAAAGAGACCGATGAATCAGCGTTACAACAGAATCAGCGGATACCCCCATGAGTAGTTCCCATTCCCTAAGTATGTGCGACCGTGAACAATCTGGCGAATTCACATGTGTTGCTTGTTGTTCTTCTAGTTTACGATCACGATGGGGAAGAAAGTGAAGACAGGCAAAAGAAGAAAGGATAAATTTTATCATTTGGCAAAAGAAACAGGTACTCAGAGCAATATGGGGGGTTGTATGATACTCGATTTATTCAGATAACTTATGTTTGGTCTCAAATTTTAAAGGTTATCGCGCACGTTCGGCCTTCAAACTCATCCAGTTGAACAGAAAATTTGGCTTCCTCGAGAAGTCAAGATGTGTGATCGATTTATGTGCTGCACCCGGCGGCTGGTAAGTTAGATCTTATTGTTCTGACCCAGTCGCTTCTCCCAGTGGCGTCGTGAATAAACATTAACCTACTAGTTTGTGTATCATGTAAAATAACACAACTTTATTCCTGGAAAAAATCAAAAATGCTTTGCTCTAAAACAAACGATGGACTTCCTTTCCAGGTTACAGGTTGCATCAAAGTTTATGCCGGTTTCAAGTGTAATTGTTGGTAAGTTGTGCTTGTGCAGTTAGGCAATTTAGAATTTTGGCAACAGAAGTATATTTGAATTGCTCACACTTTCACCTTTGACCTTTGTGTAGATTAGTTCAGCAATTCTACACTGGCAACAATCAGCAGCTGCCTTGGACAGTTTGCATAATTGATCACTGGCAACCTGTGGCAATTGCCAGCAGCCTGCGATGATCACTAGCAGCCTGCAGTGATTGTTGGCCATGCAGCAACAAACCATAAGTTTGTTGAAGATTACTGGCAATCGCTGCAAATTGTCCAAGATCAAACCGTCTACTGAGTACGACAATCGTCAGCCATTGCCTGCAGCTTAATGCAATCTAAGTATCTTACCTAGGCTTTTTTGGCTTCTCACAGCCCGGGTGTGAGAAGCCAACTCAAAAGTATAGTCAAAAGTACTCGAGGGTGCCAGAGAGAAGGTAGATTATTTGTAGTAATGATGTACTTATGATGTCACACATTATTTATTTTTGCTTCAAAGCTCTTGAATCCCATAAAACGTTTACTTACAAGACAAATCGTAACATTTGTAAACAATGGTTTATCAACAGAAATATAGTTACTAGTGACAATATAGAGGCGTTACAATTAAGGAGTGAAGCTGTTACCATGACAGCAGCATCAAAATTCATATTTCCTTCATTCTGTATCCAGAACCTCAGATAATATATAGAAATTTTTAATCTTGAGTAAGATCAAACAAGATTTAGAATCAAAATCCATTTATACAAAGCCCTGCAAAGCTGTGTATTAACCAAAATAAGTTTCTGGTTGCCATGGCAACAACAAAAATTGCCATAATTCCATCATTTCTCAATCAATAGTTTGGGAACTGCACAAATGCGCAGCATGGCCATTGTCATCATTTAATACCAACCCAGTGCATTTTGCTAGACATGGAACAAAGAATATAAAGAAATTCAAAATTTCATTAATTTACCCAGAATGCAGTGTTGTTTGAAAAGCATAAAAATTTAATGTCAAGCTTAAACATAAAATTTGCCATATAAGAAAATAAAATGAGTTCTTCCTAGTAGCTTTCATCTATGAAACTATGATATTGAAAGTGATGTGAATTTTTAGAATTTTCAGGGAGAGGGAGCATGCCAGACCCCCCAAGGAACTTGTGCCTTTGGGGTTTATTTGTTTTGCTGCATCTATGATTTAAGTAGACAGTTATGGCACTGATTCACAGATAAAAAAAAATGACATAAAACTTGTACTGAATTCAAATGATGTACAATAAATTCTTCATTTGCTCTGACAAAAGGCTTGCACTCAAAACATCAGCTCAAATCTTCCAAATCTTCCAATCTTCCCCAAAACATAACACATCAACTTTTAGTTGATCAGTGCCTTCACAAGACATACAATAGTAGCACATGTAGCATTGTTAAACACAATGGCTGATGCAGATAATACAACACTTTACTAAATAAATGCAAATTTGTTCTTGTTCCTGTTCACTAAGGGGGCAAATTATGTTGCTCGGTCACATTTTGTCTCATTAATTTAACAAAATATTCAGATTTTGTCCCTTCAGTGAACTGGAATGAGAGCAAATTTGCTTTAGTAGTAAAAATGGTGTATTCAGAAAGGAGGGCCAAAGGGGGGGTGCAAAGAGCCCACCTCATAAAAATAGTATCGTGACCCCCGTACCCCCCTTCTTTAAGTCCACCCCTAATACATGTGCACATATGTTAGTAAGTCTGGCAGGTAGTGGTCAATCAAATCAATATTTCTCTGTTCTTTTATGACAAAAATATTTGATAGATATATACATGCATGCAGTGAATGTTGATCAGTGTTGTTCTGTTGTGCATACAGGTGTTGATTTAGTACCAATTAAGGCAATTCGTAATGTTGTCACAATCCAAGCAGATATCACAACAGAGAAATGCAGACAGGTAAAGTAGCTACAATTTATTTTGACCATTACCAAGACATTCCTTGAGCTGATAATTTATTTTATAGTTACAGCCCTTCTGCTTTCTTAAGGAGAGGACTATTCAGTAATTATGGAAGTGAGTGGGGGTGGGAGATATGAGGGAGCCCAGGACAAATTTGCAAGAAAGAAATACCAAAGTTTTTAGTCTTAGGTTTTTTATGTGCTTGCATGAGTACCATAGGCTTGATACCAGCCGCTGCGCCAAGATTCACAAGGGCTGAAAATAGAGCTTATCAGAGGTATATCTACACTGAATTATATATGATTGTGTACAATCTTCAGTAAAACTATGCTTGTCAGGAAGAAAATGTAAGCAAACTAAATGTACAAGGCAGAAAGTAGAACAAAATTGGCTGGGCACTGGTTATTAAAAAATTAAACAAAGTCCATGATAGTAATTCATCATGAGCATTGTCATTGAGAGAAGTAAGAGTTTAGATTAGAGATCATATGCATGGTTACTAATATTATTTTGTTTACTATCATTGGCATTGACCAAAACATGCAGATGCTGAGAAAGGAACTCCATACATGGAAGGCCGACTGTGTACTGAATGATGGAGCTCCTAACGTGGGATCAGCGTGGGTCCAAGATGCTTTTACACAAGGTGAGACATAGAAAGGCATGGGCTGCCTGTGGCAGTGGGGAAGGTCTGTATGCATGTAATTATTATTATTGTTGTTATTATTATTATTATTATTATTATTATTATTATAATTATAACTATTGTTACAACATTTTTGACTCAGTAGTTTTTCAACTATTTGCCTGCAGCACACTTGACTCTGTCTGCTGTGAAGCTTGCTTGTGATTTCTTACGAGAAGGTGGATGGTTTATTACAAAGGTGAGAACATTTCTATAGCATATACCAAACTTCTCAAGTTACTGCTACTATACATTGTGGGAGTTATTCAGCCTGGTTATGTTCATACACAAGCAAGGAAGTGCAAAACAGGCACATGGAAAAGGAAATTACCTCTCTGGGGCTTGTGCTTATTGTTCCTCAATTGGTTTACACTACATGTAAATTTTCTCATGTTGCACTAATGTGTGCTTGCTAGTTTGAATCAGACTTTAAACACATTGTTTGTATCAATATTGCCAAAGATCAGCTTCTTAAATGTCACTGTTTCCTGAAAAAGTTCATTACTTTTAATAATTTCTCTGCACTGAGAACATAGTAAACATTGTTATTTTGATTTAGGTTTTCCGATCCAAGGATTATCAGCCGCTACTGTGGGTCTTTCAGCAACTTTTCAAAAAGGTGCATTCTACAAAACCTCAGGTATGTTTACTGAAAACTAATTTTATTTCTTTATTTTTAGATAATTATACAATCAAGATACCTTTCAACATACCCCATTTCAAAAATTGACAGCTGTGTAATATTTCTATGTTATAAAGCTTAAACTGAACACGATGGAAATGGGTTAACCTAGATCAAAAATGTTAGGTTCATGGCAGTCCACCATCTTGGTTCCTCTCACACAAGTCCTGCTCGTGCAGAGTTCTGTGTATTATCATTTGATGCAGGGACGGGGGCCAGGTGTCATTCATTATATAACAAGCTGCAGTTTATAGTCTGTGCTATACTCTAGATAGTCATTTTACTGTAACAAAACACTCTCTAACGTGGACACCTCTCTAAAATGGACAACAGACATTTGACAATCAGCTTCAGCAAAATATGTCACAAAAATACCAATAGAGACAATGATTTCAAGCATTTGACAATGCAAAGATTAGTCACTGACACACTGGTGGAAGAATATCTGATGGAGTGTCCAAAAATACAAATACAGTATGTTAGATTTTAAGTATCCCAACAGATACTTTCACAGCTGTTATTTTCTTGATCAAATAACAGTACTTAGCATAGCTCTGGTTTTCAGGTAAAGCAACTTTGTGTGGAGTGGGCACTTCTCTAAGGCTAGATCGTTTCCCAAGACATATCTACCAGCTAATTAGAGAGAGTTTATTGGATGTGCATGATTACACCATACAGCTTGTGTATTGTCTTCCTCCCTGCCATATTATTAGAAGCAATATCCCAACTCTGCGATAATTCCTTTCAGGCTTCCAGGAATGAATCAGCAGAGATTTTTGTTGTGTGTCAGGTAAGAGATCTGTGGATCCAGAAGTGATTTTACATTGCCTGCTAACATGTGAAGATTAGACAGCATAATTTATCAATGTATCAGAAAATTTATCAGAATAACCTAAAAGTATCCTCTATAATAATATGCAATCCAGCCGGCTGTATGTAATACTCTTTCCCAGACTCCCTCAATTCAATGAAACCACAATGCAAGCATGGTATGTAACTTTCTTATTAATCACTATCTCATCGCCATCACCCACCATCCATTACCATCACTTCCATCATCCACCACATCAAACATCACTCACCATCATCTACTGCCACCCTCCATCCATCATCATTACCCATCATCATCACCCATCATCCACTACCACCGACCATCATCCACCATTGCCTACTATCCATGATCATCACCCACTAGTCACCATCCATCACTGTCACCCACCACCATCTGCTATCATCCACCATTACTTACCACCACCCCATTCATCACCATCACCCCATTGTCCACCATCACCAACCATCACCCACCATCATCCACCACCATCTGCCATGACCCACCATCACCAACACCAGCCATCATTCACCACCATGCACCATCCATCACCATCACCACCCACCACCATTTACTATCCATCACCATCATCCTTCATCACTCACTGGTCATCACTCACCATCACCCACCATCACTAACCATTAGCCACCATCATCAACAACCACTCATTATCCATCACTATCATCCACCACTACTTAACATCACCCATGGATCCACCATCACTCACCATCATTCAACACCACCCATCACTATCACTCAACATCATCTATCACCACCCATCATCCATCACCATTACCACCATCAATTACCATCAGCAACCATCATCACCCATCACCATCACTCAGCATCATCCACTACCACCCGTCACTTAGCATCATCTACCACCACCCATCCATGACCATCACCACCATCAGTTACCATCAGCAGCCACCATCCACCATCACCCACCATCCATCGCCATCACCTAACACCATCCATATCCACCATCATATTATAATATAAAATTCATCAATGTTGAGACTGTTTAATTTGGGGCTCTTGCCATGGGTACTAAGTCAGCTCAAGTGTTGAGTCGGGCGCAGTGTTTTGCATGCAACGTCCTTCGATTTTGCATGCATTTGGCCAGCTCCTCAGTTGTTTCCACTCTTGCATCTTCCATTAGCATTGGAAATCGATATTCTATCTCAAAGACAAAAGAATTCTGGTATCTAATCAAAGGAAATACCCCACAATTCCATTGGGGGAATCCATATAAATGTATAATCATTGTTTACTTGCCATATGATGTAGGGGTACATTGCACCAGATAAGATAGATCCTAAGATGTTGGACTGGAAGCACATATTTAAAGAAGTTCAACCTGAAGGGAAAAGGAAGCCAAGTATTCTTCAGCCAGAGGTACTTGATAATTGAGTATGACAATCACATGATGATTATGAATTGAATATGATTATCATTTTATGATTACAAATATGATGATGATGATGGTGATGATGATTAAAATCAAGATGATTACAGACATGGTTGTGATTATAAATGTGATTGTGACTGTATTGTGACTATGACCATGATTATGATTACAAAATTAATGCAATTAAGATTACAACTATAATAATGGTTTTCAGAGCTCTCAAATTTCGATTTTCTCAAGGAGTGAGATTTTGCTAGGGGTCTGATGGCATGCTCCCTCAGGAAATTTAGAAAATCTAGACATCAAATGGTGCATTCGGAATGATGCTTTCTGGGATACCACGTAAAGGCTGAACGGTCCCATTTATAAAATTGTTTTTGACCAAAAGCCAAGAATGCATGAGAAATACATGTCTTTGTGTGAGAGTGTGAGATGACATCCAAATGCACGAGTCTCATGCTCAATGTGTGAGACTTGAGAGCTCTGGATTATGATTACGATTATGATTATGAATATGATGAAGGTAAAGATAAGTGCAAAGTTCTCTAAAGTGAGCAGATTTTAGTAAATAACATTGCTGTATAACTATAAAGATATCACATAAAATACAGAGTGCAATTTGTCCTTATTTCTACATCATTTAATAAGCTAAAGCAGTGTAGACTATGATAGATCTACTGACTAAGCCTGAGAAACCTCAGCACTGTGTAGTAAAGCAAACCCATTTCTTCAGTGATTATTACTGTAAATTTGTCACACTTAAAAATTGTTGGGTTTTTTGCAGAAAAAGAAGCGAGCTGAAGGATATGAGGATGGTGACTACACACTGCACAAGTCAGCTGGAGTGTTGGAATTCATACGCAGTGAAGACCCATTGGATGTTCTTAGCTCTCTCAATAGTGTATGTATCCAGAATTGCAAAAATTCAGTTCTTATCATTATTAAAGTTATTTTAAGGTTCTTTTCATGCAGATTGATTTGCCTGGAGCAAGAATTGCTGCTTGTATGATCCACATGCACGTTGGAAACTAATAGCCTCCATTTCTCTCTGAGTGTGCTCCGATCCTTTGTTTCCTTTTCCATTTTCAATTTTCTCAGCTTCCATTCAAAACTCAGCCTTCTCGACCTGGCTTTTATTTGAAATGAATACTTTTTATAAGCCTGTAATCACTGTTTCACTGCCATTATATATGATGACGAGGACCAAATATACTGCACTAGTACTGTTGAGTTGGGTCCTGGAGCATCAGTTAACCTCTGCCACCCAAGTTAATCATTTATATATATAGAAATTGGACTGTAATTTGAATGTTAGCTATATATATTCAAGAAAATCCCTTCAGTTGGTACTTTTAAGAACCTTGTATATCTCTGCCTGCTCTGAACCCAAGGAGTCAGTATGATAAATAGTTTTATTGTACATTTTATTTACCGGTATGTCAGTAATTTCATTGTATTCTATTTGCAGCTTAAATTTGATGATCATCAAGTGTCAAGCCATCCATTAACAACAGAGGAAATTAAAGCATCTTGCAAAGATATCAAAGTTCTTGGAAAAGCTGATGTTAGGTATATTGTATATCTAACTTTGGTTTAAGTATTTTTTTTCAGTTGTTTTTACTCAGTCTATTAATTAATATTACAAACATTGATAATCAATTAATGTTTTGTCAAAAATAAATATTGGCAGTGCAAATTCTTTTGAATTATAACAGAAAACTTTTAAATACTTTTTTAGAGTAAAGAAAACAGTGCCTAATTATTTGAGTTTTGTTATTAAATATTTTTGTTATTAATACTATATTAGTAGGACATGCACTTACATCTACATGTTAGTAGAGTCAATATGTGATCTCTCTATTTTCTTTACTTTGCAAACTTTTGCTTTCCAGGGCTCTTCTTGTATGGCAGAGACAAATGAGAAAAGAGCTGAAAATTGGGAGGAAAGAGGAGGAAAGGTACAAGATTGTTTATTGTGTTCTTCAATATTTAACTAGTAAGGGTGGTCTACACATATATAGATGAAGGGGATAAGAGTGCCACAAACCAATATGCACTGAATTTCTTGCCAGTTTTCAATTTCTTTGGTTGTATTCTATGTAGTACATAATATTTCTTTTTTGTACTTTTTTCTCTTAGATATTTTGAAAGCAACCATCAAAGCTAATGTGACTGTTCAAAATCAAACAATAAGTAAAAAAACTATGCAATTTATAAAATGACTAGTTAGTATTTTAAGTTTTGATTGCAATAGATATGCAAGCTTTAATTTAGGGTCCGTCGTGAAATGAATTTCAGTTTCAGCTTGTTGCTAATTGTTGCTTTGCCCTAGTTCCATATAGATGTATACGTGCATGAATGACAAGTGTTATCAGTGGGAGTGATGATAGTTGGATGAAAGTTTTATCTTTTATTGGCCAAGTCAAAAAGGGATGAGAGTTGACGATACTTCAATTCTTGTCGACTTTTTTGAGAAAGAATCTCAAGTTTTGCACCAGATTATGGAACGAGTCTTGAACTCACAGTAAAATGGAGAGAACTCTCATTGATGCTTGTAAAGATTTGCACAGGTTCAAATGCAATAAGTGTACATGAGAGTTGTCAGTCATTGGCAAGAGTGAGATCTACATGTAGCATTTGAACTCTCATCAACTCTTGTACATGTGTGCTGTCCCCTGAATGCATGAATGCTTGTTGATCAATCAGGCCTCTACTGACTGGTTAGGAACAGGAAACTTGTAGGTAATTTACAACTGACAGTAGTTCAATCCATAACACAGCTTTTTCATTCTTTTTACAGTGCTGAAAATCAAGAACCAAAAGAGGAGGAAGATGAAGAGGTTTGAAAAATATATAACTTAATTATTTCAGCTTTATTGAAACGGAACTCACTACAGAGTTGCTTCTAGTGCCACGTACCTAGAATATAATAATATAAGAATACTATTTTGCTAGTTGCAAGTTGCTAGCTGTAAATTGGTTAGTTCTGAGTTGCTAGTCAAAGGCTGCAGGTTGTCTACCCTAACCCCAGCACTAAATGCAACCTTTGACTAGCAATTTGCACTTAGCAAGATACAATATTTATTCACAAAATTGATTGTCTCAAATAATATTCTTCTTGTAATATTGACTCACTGGGACTAAAAAAGATTGTATTTAACATCTAGGAGACAATACAGAAAACAGTCCAGGCAATGCAAGAAGAAGAGGATAAAGTAGAAAAAAGGTTTGTGGGCTGCTCATGTTTTTACATATTGACTTTGAGGTACTGAGGTTAACAAAAAAATGGTACTAAAAAAATCATAGATCTTGGGGTAATATTGGTCTGGTCTTGAAATTTCTGACAAGTTTCGAATTAGTTTCAAAGACTCATTTTGTACACAGTTGTCACAAGTCTTCTCATATTATATTTGCCACATATTGAATTCGAGTCTTCATGGCAATGGGCTCCTATTTTGAAACACACATCTCATCATCTTTGCAACTTTTGGTTTTACTTTTTGATACACTTTAACACTATCACTAGAAAAATATAAATTATAATAAAATAAATGGTCTGAACCCAGGTGAGTCAGTCCGGATTAGTGTAGTCCTGAGAAGGACTGTTGTTGGTGACTGAAGGTTCGACAACCTGTGTGGAAGTCATCTTCAGAGTCAATAGAGCAATAGATTGTTTAATCATTTTATTCCGCAATTTGTTCAGTCACATTTTATTTTATTTGAAGGAAGAAGAAAAAAGTTCAAGTACAGAGACAAAAATTAAAGGAAAGAATGCAGCTGAAGATGGTTTTGCCAGGAGACACAAAAGACATAATTGATGAGAAGGAAATTTTTGCACTGTCAAGGATAAAAAGCAAAAAGGTAAAACAGTTGAGTTAGAGTAGAGACATGTAGATGATAGCCTGTGATGCATACAGATGCTATTGCTTTGTAGCACAAGATTCTTCCCTCTACGCTGTTTTCTCTAGTTTCCAGTGGAAAAACCTGTGCCATACGTAATAGGAACTTCATAAATCTAAGCCAAGTTTC
>JANVCK010170523.1:0-10926 GCA_026546655.1 Epizoanthus illoricatus
TCATTCGCGTTAATTTAGGTCGCGTTGATTTAAGTTACGTTAATTTCATGAAACGTTAATTTCCTATAATAAGGTAATATTTAAGTGTTTACCAGGGACTGTTCAGAGCATGTTTTAAGGGGTGTTTTGTTGGGAGGGGAGGGGGTAGCTCCAAAGGGGTCTGGGTTTGTGTCCCATCCCAGAATATTATTTAACTGCCCCAACTAATTACAAGATCCACCCCAAAGTATAAGCACCCCAACCAGTTATAATCCCTGCCTCAGAATATAAGCCCCTCAACCAATGACAAGCCCATCCCAAGAAAAAGATAAGCATCCCCAACTAATTATAAGACATGTCCCAGAAGATAAGCACCCCCAACCAGTTACAAGCCCCACCCCAGTATATTTTATAAGCAGCCCCAACCAGTTACAAGCCCCACCCCAGTATATTATGAGCACCCCCAACCAATTACAAGCCCTGCCCCAGAATATAAGTTCACCAATCAATTACAAGTCCCCCAAGAAAAAGACAAGCATCCCCAACCAATTACAAGACCCATCCCAGAATTTTATGCCCCAAACAATTACAAGCCCTGCTCCAGAATATAGACTTTCTCTTGTCAGCACTTAACTTGTATACATGTATAATGAATAATGTAGTTAGTTGTTTTAACCCCATGGTTATCATCGTTTAACTTTTCTTTACATTTGTGATTGGCTATATGAAACTGGACACTTGATGACTTAAACAGGGTTCATATGGTTCATGGAAATCCTGGATAGTCATGGAATTTCAAAATTTTACAATCCAGTCCTGGAAATCCTGGAAAACCAGATCTTTGTGTGAACAAACTAAAATTATATTTTCAATTCACAGGAAACAGCTTTGTAGTCCAGTTCTGGATTTTTAGGTCATGAATTTTCATGAATGGAAAGTCATGTAAAAGTCATGAGATCAAAGGACTCAAAAGGAGAATTGAATGAATTACTGCAGTATAGCAGTTGTTGTGTTTGTGGCTAAAAGGTTCAAGGGAATTAATTACTGAGTATTTCTCTTCCACTTTATATAGAAGTATGATGTGCCTCAGTTCTTCACTTGTCTGGAGTTTGCACCAAATGGAGATGTGATAACTGGTGATTCCAGTGGAGGGATTACAGTATGGAGTAAAGGTAATTGATAATATACAGTTCTCTAAAACAGGTTACAGTCAGGGCTGGCTATATATATAGCAGCAAGGTTGGGGATGAGCAACAGGACCCGGTTCCTCAGAAGCTGATTGTCACTAATCCAGAATTAGGCGTAATTTTAGATTAGATTTACCAACCTCTGGTTAATTTGTCGTTCAAACACATTGATCACAAACCTAACTGACTAATCTATACTCTTCAGTTCGATTCAAGTCTTTGAGGAACAGAATCGAATAGCGGGTTAAATGCTAATCCTGGATTAACGTTAATCTTTTTTTGAGGAACCGGGCCCTCTCCCCCCCCCCCTTCATGGGCACTGGAGTGCCACCCAAAGGGCCAACATATTGTTAGAAAATGCAACGTATAATAATCATGATGCCCTGATGATTTTGTTCTTTCATTACATTGCATATTTAGAACAGAGTGTTGCGATCCCAATGTACTGTTGAAGAAGCATCTAGACTGTAAAACAGCCCCTTCCTTCGTCAGAGTCTGAAAATCGGGCAGTCAGAGCGATTTTGGGCGCGTGGTCGTGAAGTGGGAGATTGGGGAGAGAAAGAAGTCACTCCCATTTCTTTTTTCCCCAGCCGCATGACTTCTTTCTCACCCTAATCACCCACTTAATGACACCCACCCAAACTCGCTCGGACTACCCGCTTTTCAGATTCTGGCAAAGGAGGGCGCTGTTTTGCAGTCTAAGAAGCATCCAACTCCAGGCTCTTTTCCTATCATTCTCACTCATTTCCTATCATTTCCCATCATTACCCATCAGTCACTAGTTCACTTGTAGCTGTTGCTTAAGTATCTGTTTATAAATAGCATCTTGTGTTGGCCACTCTTGGACTCATAGACATGCCATTCTGTAAGCTGACACTGCCAGGTGATTCAGTATGTCGCTTTCCACAAGATTAGAATTATGATAAATGTTTATAAATTTCAAACTTAAAATAATAGTTATTTAACATAAATTATGAGATATTTCTTGTCCCAACACTTGCTGAGACAGTTATTTTCTCCTGTTTACAGTGTCCAAGAAGATCAAGTTCACTGTGAAGAATGCACACGAGGTACTGAAATTGTACTTTTAAGTTTACTTTGGGTGCATTTGATTGGGAACATTCCAGATTAAGAATAACTGGAATAGTCAGTTAAAGAAGCTGTCTGTTTGGGACCTATTCTCATTCCAGTTTACTCTGAATACTCTTCTGATCATTCTGCTTGGTGAATCAGAATAGCGAGAATAATCGTTTATTACCTTACGAATCAACCAAGAATTCGAGAATATTGTGGAATACTTCCAATAGAATGTGCACTTTGTTAAAACAACCCTTCCTCACTGACACAACGGTAACGTTAACTACCATTATTTTATTGACTTCCAAACTTCTAGTGTGATTATAAGAAAGGGCTTATCCTTTAGAATGTTGGTCATGTTTTTGACCTCAGAATCAGTATGCAAAAGTAAGAACTTTGTAACCAGAAATCCCTGGAAACAGTTATACTTAGTTTAGATTAGGGTCAACTAATGGCTTTGGGTTAGGACTCGGGTTATGTTGTCTTGTAGGTTAAAGAGTGTGGTTCAATAGTAAGGGATCTGGGATTCGTGACTGTAGCAGGAAATTGCTACAAAAGCGTTAGAAACAAACAATATTGATTTGCATGAACAGTTTTCTCTTATAATATCTAACTTATTTATTTTTCTCATTGTGTCCTTTGTAGAAAAGTATACTGTGCCTGCACATGCTTGAAGATGGGACACTGCTGACTGGTGGAGGAGTGGATGGCAGGCTCGGAGCCTGGGATGCAAATAAATATTTTTCCACTCCACTTCAGGAAGTTCAGGTATTACTAGAATACACAAGTGTCAGCAACTGGTACAGTGACCGTGGAGAGGGAGAGGGCAGGAGGGCTACCCCCCTCCCCTCCCCACACTTTTTTGCTCATATTTTAAATAAATATACAGAGAGCACCCCCCACCACCACTTTTAAAACTGTTCTACGGGCCGTGTAGTATTTTCAAAATAGATAGATACGTTGCAGCGGCATGTACTCTTATAACCACGTTTTTCGTCATCAAATGGTCAAAATGTTGTGGATTTAGGAGGCGCCAGTTGAATGAATCCGCTACAGCTACTTAGGTGAGGTGAGATGAGGTGAGGTGCGGTAACTTTATTTATACAGGGTGTCCGCATCAGCTCTAGGATGATATCCATGGGGGCCTTGTGTCTACAATAAAATTTTGACCATGAGACCATGAGCTAACGAAAAATTGTGGTCTATCTATAAGAGTACATACCACCAAAAGCTATCCTAAATATGGTTTTACAACAAGAAACTGACATAGTTAAGCATGCCGGCATTTTACGACAGAAATTTAGCATGGGAAACCATTTAAGTGCGTGCATACTGTGGTGACCTTGACCTGCAGTGCTGACGTGTACAGTGTTATGTACTCTTATTGACAATGGTCTTCAACCAATCAGATAGCGAGAATATCACGATATATTGTAAAAATACTTATTGGGACACTGAACCACAACACTTGGGCAAACCGCTCAGAGATTGGTCAGATTAGGGAAGTGGTTTGATGTCCGTACACACGGATGGTGTGGCGAAATAAAATAGGAAAGGTTGTCACACGAGTCAGGGATTGGAACGAGGGATCTCTGAAATCTTGCCTACTGAGTTATCCTCGTTCACATATAGTAATTAAATATTTTGTTTTGCACTGAGCTATATGTATTATCTCTCAAAGAATCAGATTTGATGTAATTGCAGGACACTGCTGAACCCCACCCTCTATCCCTCCTTTCCTTTTCTGCCCTATCGAAAGTGTATCAGGGCTGTCACAGAGTCTGGAACCTTTAAATGGAATTTTGAATTCGTTATTTTAAAGTGTCTGCCAGGAGTTTTTAGGGAAATTAAGCCATTTGTCATAAGATACCTCACGTGACACTTACAGGATATCACGTGACACCTTACAGGATATCACGTGATACTTTACAAGATATCACGTGACACCTTACAGGATATCATGTGACACCGTACTGGATATCATGTGACACCTTACTGATACCACGTAACACCTTACAGGATATCACGTGACAGCTTACAGGATATCACGTGACACCTTACACCTCACCTGTTTTTTGTTTCTCAGCTGGAGGAAGGTCATGGTGGAGTAAGTGCCATTGAACCTGTCCACACAGGCCTGGCAGATGACGTGACCCTGCTACTCGGTACAACGTCCAATCACATACTGGAGGGCTCCTTCACCATTCAGTTCGTACCACTTGTCAAGGTTCGTACCTAATATCCCCTTCTTTGTCAACCATCAACTGAAAATTTTCAAACTTAGTGCAAAATTTCAAGTTTTCAGTGTAGTAAACCATTTTTAATTAAAAATCTTTGGAACTTGAGCTTAGGTAATCTCTGTAGTTATATAACTGATTGTTTCGTTGATATACATTCCAACATCACCGGCAAATGAATGAGATGGTTGAGAAATAAAATGGTAATTAGAAAAGTTAGTAATTGGTAAAAGAATGGCTAAGTTCAGAGGGCATATTTAATAGATTATCAAAACAAACAAACCATTCGTACAAGTGGCGCTGTCTCGAGTACGAGGCCCTCCTGCATGTTTCTTCTGCGATGGTTTCGTTACAGCTGCAGTTTGTTGCTCCAAGGCCATTGCTGATAAACTCTCTGGACACTGCTCGTCCTCACTGATATTCCGTATGCAGGCACTCGACTGTGAGCCATCTGTTCCATTTCCTTGGAATCAAGTGTATATAGATCAATTGATTGACAAACCAGAAAGTACGGACTTCATCTTTCCAACCCAAACGTCCTTTTTCACCTTGATCTCTTCGGAACAAATCTACATGACAAATCTAGAGATCCTGTGTATAATTAATTAGGGATGTACCGGGACCGTAGCATGACCACTATTATTGGAAGGGTTCAAGTCATTAGGGACAGGAGCCCGACTCACTGGGGGCACCTGAATCCTTTTCCTTTGTTTTTATTTGGGGGGAGGGAGGGTCGATTCATTGGAGGGCCAATTGAGTGGATGAATGTCAGGAACAAATTCCAGTTTTGGACATTAAATACTGAATTCTCGAGCCAAAGCAATTATAGTAAAACACTTTCTAAAGGAACATCTTATAACATTAGTTATTTACAATCACGAATCAAAACGAACTGTTGACTGGTGGTGGGCATGATCTAACGTTGTTCAATTCTTCTACGTTTCTTAGTTGATGTTGATTATCTCGGGAGCAAGTTTGTCCTTGAATTAAAAAAATATGCGTCTAAAATATGCAATTATTTAGTGATTAGCGATTTATCTCAATGATTTAATTCTTATCTCTTACTACGTTAACAATTTATCACCTCCCAACCCTACCTTATAATTGACTTTGCTTTCTTAAACCCCCAAACTGGACGAACCATTATGTTATGTACACGACCTCACAAAAAGTGAGTTTTTAGAGGTTATCTTTAGCTGTAGCTGTTCCTCGATAAAAGTAAGATATATATTTCGTAAACTGAGAAGTAATACAAATAAACAAAACTTCAACAAATGGTTTCAATTTATGCATAGATTCTTTCAAAACCAGATAAAGGAAATCGAATAATTTGATTTTGAAAAAGGCTGTTGTTGCAACTGCTAACTTACCAGCTACATTTGTATAGTGTTTCAACAAGAACATAACTGCGTCCTTCCTTTCGACTTGTTTCAAAGCTTCTATCAGTACGCCTAGCGTCATGTCCTCTCCAGCACCAGCCAACCACTGAATCATCCGTTTGGTGGGACTCTGCTGACTGGAATACTCTGGTATGACGGGCTCAAACTCTTCATACGTTTCAGAGGGGATACCGAACTTTGAGGCCAGCTTGCGCCAGTTGCCGACACCGCAAATGTTGTTGTTAAGGTCTTTTTCTATCTCGTTGAGAACATCTGACTCATCTTTGAGTGCGTCTGAAACTAGCGAACTATCTGTTGGGGGTAATAAGAGAAAGTAATCAAGATTTGAAACTCTAGTTAGTATAGTAGTGTTGTCCTCAAAACTATACTCTGGTAGACTGGATCGCTCATGTATAGCCACAAATGGGATTAATTTCATGGGTGTTTGTCAACAATATAGCTAATTTTTAGAACCTTGGGATCTAGACTAGGGAACATAGAAACTTCACTGTAGACTACTATCAAATATCTCTTTATTTAAAAACAATAAATTTCATTGATTTTTACTTAAAATTTATATCATGAGACAAACTGCTATTAACACGAGGGCCATAAGGGAAGGGAGATATTCTAGTCTCCTTCGCAGACGTTTTAGAGAAGACTAGGGTATATCACAGACCAACAAAAACCCCAATGAGGCAGTTTAAAGGTACACGAAACTGACAGAATCCATAATAAAAGTGTTTTCATTGTCATCCGTACATGTCATTTTCAAGCATTACCTTTAATGTGGTGTTTCTCAAGTGTCTTTAAGACATCTTTCCGACACATCGACGAAAAATGGGTCTTCAGCTTCCCAACAGTGAGGCCAGGTTGTTGAGCCCGCAACACTCTAAAGAGGCGGCCAGTGGGGTTATAATGAGACTCAAGTTTGAATTGGTTTTGAATGTCCCTTGTTATATCAAGCTTCGTCGCCACTTCCTTCCAGGCACCAAGGTTACAACAACCACTGTCAAGCTCCAACGCAAGTTTTTGGAGAAAATTTTGGCTTTTTGTAACGCAGTCCACTACTGTATCTGATTCTCTGCATTCTGCAAAGAAGTTCATGGAACTTGTCACGAAACGCGTGCCAGGCCGGTTATTAGATTACAGATAAATACAATGAACTAACTTTGAGGACTTACCCAGACACGGTTCTATGTGGAAAGCCAATTTTTGAGACATATTTATGTTTCTTGACAAGGTTCTTGCTACGAAAAGCCAATTTCTGATAACATACCCTGGCAAGTTTCGTCCAAAAATGAGGAATTAGGGACATAGATGCATATGAAACAGCTCGTGAACCCGTGACTATTGGAGGATTTCAGTTATTGTTACTAATGAGCTTGACAGGTTTTGATTGGATGTTCGATACAAAGATTTCATTGTTCAAACTCTCAGAGGTGTTTAAAATTGAAAAGGTTTGTTGATAAACATTACGTCAGCAGAAATCCGCCTATAGAACGTGTGACTCAATCAAGAAACCCATGGCTATAGAATATGTGACGCAATTATGGAACCCGTGACTATAGAATGTGTGATGCAATTAAGGAACCTGTGACTATAGAATGCGTGACTCAGTCAAGGAACCCGTGACTAGAACGTGTGACTCAATCAAGGAACTCATGACTATAGAATGTGTGACTCAATCAAGGAACCCGTGACAATAGAATGTGTGACTCAATCAAGAAGTCTGTGACTATAGAATGCGTGACTCAATCAAGGACTCAATCAAGGAACCAGCGACTATCGAATGTCTGACTCAATCAAGAAACCCACGTGAGCCTATGACTATAGAATATGTGACGCAATTAAGGAACCCACGACCATAGAACGTGTGATTCGATCAAGGAACCCGTGACTATAGAATGCGTGACTCAATCAAGGAACCCACGTGAGCCCGTGACTATAGAATGTGTAACTCAATCCAGGAGCCCGTGACTATAGAATGTGTGACTCAATCAAGGAGCCCGTGACTATAGAATGTGTGATTCGATCAAAGAGCCCGTGATTACAGACTATGTGACTCAATCCTAGAGCCTGTGATCATGTGACTGCAGAGCCCGTGATTACAGAATGTGTGATTCAATCAAGGAGCCCGTGATTACAGAATGTGTGACTCAATCAAGGAGCCCGTGATTACAGAATGTGTGACTCAACCCAGGAGTCTGCAACTAGAATGTAGTCCACTGAAGCCCGTGACTAGAATGCGTGACTCAAACCTGGAAACCGTGTTTTAGGATGTGTGGTTCAGTCCAGCAGTTCGTGATTATATATTCTGACCTATTCTATTATACAGGGTTCTTCCCCTAATTTCGGCATAGATTTTAAGGACTTTTTAATAACTTTTCGTGGTATCATTAAGCCATTTTTATGTACTCGTGGCACCCAATTCCCAGAAAACGTATTCCAAAAATTTTGCATTTGTTAAGGAATAAATCCCAATTCCATTAACAGACATCTGGAAAATAAAATTAAAGGACTTTTCATGGACTTAATTAGGAAGGTTTTTAGAAAAACCATGGACTTTTGAGTACTTTTAAGTTTTACTTCATGGTTTTGAAGGACCCGTACAAACCCTGATTATACCCTGACCGATCCTGTGCTTTTTTCTCCTTTCTCCACTTTAAGCAATGTAATGTTACGTTTGTATTGTAAAATGTTTAAATAAATAAATTAGTTAATTAATTTAAAAATTAAGGCTGGTTTTAAACGTCGCGCTAGTGCCGTGCTGAATTCATTTGAAACAAAAGAATTTCATGATTCGTCCGCGCGGTGCTTTTGATTAAATTAAATTCGGCACGGCAGTAGCGCGACGTTTAAAACCAGCCTGAGAAAGCTCGTGATTATAGAATGTGTAAGACAGTCTTTTTTGCCTTTAGCACAAACCTACCTGCCTCGCCCTCGGATATCATATCGACCAAGTCTATTCTGTGGATGTCTGCCAATACAGATTTCAACTTTTTAAGTGTCAAATCTGGCTGCGTGGCTTTGAGGAAGTCAAACATCTTCACAGTGGGACTGTGATCTGTGTTCTTTGTGAACTGGACTGCAACGTTAGCTGGGATGCCAAGTTCATACGCAACGTGTCGCCAGTTGGAGGTAACTTTTCGCTCCTTGTCCAGGTGTCGTGCAAGGCCGTCCATAACATACGGGTTATCGCGGATGATATTTAGTGGCGTAGTCAAAGCATCTACACATCAAATTATAGCTGATGATTATCAATAATGTCACCAAAAATAGAAACTGTTTCTCCCTGGTTTCGCCTAACTTGTTCTTCGGTAAGCTAAGCATCACTGCGCACCGCTTTGACACGGATATCATTGAACACACACTTATCTGAAATTGAAAGGGTGTACGAACGCCTACTATAACCTTGCTGGATTTTAATTCCCGCTGCCCCATATTTATCTTCTTCTTTTTGTAATTATATTGTAACATATTGTATGTAAGTGGATTTAAATGAATTTGAAAATCTGAATGTATAAGGCAACAATATTTTATTCACGAATTCATTGGATAGACTAACATTTTAATATTACAATCAAGAATCATCAGCTCTTTGCCTTTTTTGTGAACCGATAAAGAAGACAAAAGTAACCTTTTTTCTTTACAACCGCTTAGTTCACCACTGTGGTGCAATACAGCGAATACATTTTCCAGCGAATGTTCTAGTGAATGTGACGGAATGATAGGGGACTCCCCTCACAACTTGCATTGTTGGAACACGTCCAAACACAGCCAAGTGAGAATATTTTCACTGTCATTTTTCTTTAATATACTTCCAGGAAACTATCTTAAACCACAAGAAGTCTAATTAAAATTGGAGTAGAATACAAATGAAGCAGTTTTCTTGTAGAAATTTATAGTTCCTGCAAGTACAACAGTCAAGGATATCAGGCGGGATTATCCCCTTGATATCATAAACATAACTGTGTTGTCAGTTGATTTCTACATTATTACTTCAAATGAAGAGGCGTTGTAAATACGACCCTTCACATCGAAAACTATGGAATTACTGGTTTACATTATTCTGTTCAAAAATAACACTGATTCTGGACAGAGATATATTAAACTCGTGCACACTCAAACGAGAAGTCACAGCAACTGTCAGAAGTCGGCTATTTAAAGTGCAGTCTAATTTAACTGGTCTGAACAAGAACTCTCGATTTCTTGGTGAAACGGACACTGCAATGTTTAAAGCACATTAATTATTTCACTAATTTTGTGAATATAACAAAAAAATCAGTTCATATCCTGCTTACCCATGTCATCAGGTGGCTTGTTGGGATGAAATTCGTCTTTCTAAAACCGACAGGGCTCGAACACGGATCGCTGAAGCCGGAAGTGCATTATGGAGTTCCTTCACATCCAAGACATCCAACTTGAGCAGCTATGGGTTAATTGCGTCTTGCATTAGCAATTTTTGTAGTGCTATGCACCTCTACTAGCGATGGGAATTACCAAACGATCACGACGATAGTGTTAGTCACCCAGAACCGTCCTCAGACTTCTGAAGTTGTGTAAGTACCGTACCTTCCAAAGCGGACAGCGAACTGAATGTATATTGCTAGCAGTGCAACTTTTGAGCCACTTACTGCCTTAAAATACCAACATTTTGAAAACATTCACCATCCTGGTCTAATTTATATCGCATCGTGCACGTTTTGGCAGAAGATGAAGCACTAACTTGGGCAGAAATCTCGGTGAAGGAAGAATTCCGACTACAAAGCCTGAAGGAAAACAGAGTTTTGAAACGAAGCTGGTCATGCACTTCTTTGCGTGGGCAGCATTTAATTGTTACGTCATATGTCAATCATTATATTCCCCTCAGAATCTTTGAATGCGGTTCTTCTCTCAGTTACTATAATCCATTTATTGAGATTGTAAAGTGAATATTCCTAAATTGCAGCTCTTGCATGTTTTAATTTGGATGGGAATATTCCCGTTTTATCACACTGTAGTTTACGCGCGGTTAATCAAGTGTTTCTTTACGTCGCAAATAACCCAGCTAGCTAGCCTTTTCTT
>JANVCK010170745.1:0-10924 GCA_026546655.1 Epizoanthus illoricatus
ATACTATACTATACTATACTATACTATACTATACTATACTATACTATACTATACTATACTATACTATACTATACTATGCTATGCTATGCTATGCTATGCTATGCTATGCTATGCTATGCAATGCAATGCAATGCAGTGCAATGCAATGCAATGCAATGCATGCAATGCAATGCAATACAAGTATTTAGCACTTTGGTAAAACTTTATACAGTAATGTATATGTAAATGACAAAAACCGGAAGTACTTGCAATCAAGAAGAATATAAGAGACAAACATTAAAAATAATGTTAAAAAAGACCTATATATAAATTATACTAAAAATCTATAAACTAAACAAATTTTCTATCGTAAAAAAACCCAAACTACTAAGATACCTTTTCGATATGTTTTTGTAAGTTTCTGACTCCACTCTCACGGCAGTAGGACTTGATGAGGCTTGACAGCGCCCTGCCCTGTATTTCAGCTTGGTCTTCCTTCATACCAGCGTTCGTCCTCGCCATGGGAATCAAGTATCTCTACAAATATAACAGCATTAGCAACCGCCGTGTGGTAATTATAGCGTGGTTAGAAATTTTTAGGCCAATGGGAAGTTCGAAATCCAAGAACCAGAGGCAAGCGGAATATGTATAGTGATTTATCAATATTGTTTGACCATTTTATTCTTGGGGCGCGTTTTATTGGTCTACTCCAAAAACAGAGTAACGCTCCAAAAACAGTGTAACACGTTTTTGGGGTTCCGTTTTACTCCATCCCTGAAGGTGGAGTAAATCGGAGTACACTGGTTTAGGAGAAAGGATTTCGCGTTTTTTGGGGCTCAATCTAGTGCCTTCGTGACATTTATAACTAGTGCCAGGCTGTAAAACAAAGGTCGTAAGCTCGCGCGGGGATTGGTAACAACAACAGGGTGACGTATCACTCCGTTTTGAGATTTCGCGTTTTTTTTTTCAATTTTCAATCCTGTTCTACTCCTGTTTACTCCAAGAGGATTACTCCGTTTTCAGTCTAGACCAAAAAACGTGTCCTTGGTTTGCATGTGACGTCATAGCTGCCATATTGGTGCACCATAACAATAGAGTTGTAATTACTTTCTTTTGTTCTGTACACCAACATGGCCGCTGTGCCCTTTGTCATTTGAATCTCTGGGGATTGAGTGAGAACCAGCTACTGGTTGCCACCCATCAGATTAAAATAAATTCCCTGACTTTTCCCTGACCACAGTATAATTTTTACTGATCATACACGATGTGGTTGCGTGGATAAATTTTAGTGCCTAACTGCGGCGTAAACTTATTCGGGCATTCCCCAACTTTTTTTTAAAATAGCACTCTCTAAATCGTATTTAGCAACCAAAATATAAAATTCCTTGGCTATTCCCTGACGTTTGAGGAAGAATTTAGAATTTCCCTGATTTGGTGCAAAGTTCCCTAACATTCCATGAGCTTGAAAAAATTACTTTCCCCTGACTTTTTTTCCTGACCCATGGCAACCCTGTTTTAATAAATAAACAACTGAAGTATATATCCAACTGAAGTATATATCACACCACTGAAGTATATATCCAACTGAAGTATATATCCAGCTGAAGTATATATCCAGCTGAAGTATATATCCAGCTGAAGTATATATCCAACTGAAGTATATATCCAACTGAAGTATATATCCAACTGAAGTATATATCCAGCTGAAGTATATATCCAGCTGAAGTATATATCCAACTGAAGTATATATCCAACTGAAGTATATATCCAGCTGAAGTATATATCCAACTGAAGTATATATCCAACTGAAGTATATATCCAGAGTATAGTCTTACCTCAGCAATTGCCTTCTTCTCATCCTCCACATACCCAGAGACGTGAATGATTTCCATTCTGTCCTTCAGTGGACCAGGAATTGTATCAGTAATGTTCCCTGTACATATAAACAGCACCTGCAAGAAAGAGTTTAGAAATGCTATTTAATTAGTGATCATAGTATTGTCCTCTGTGTGTTTAAAAGTGTGTTTTAAGCTATTTAGATCCAGTAATAATTTCATTTTAAATATATGTCTTAGATATACGTAGGAGCCCTATGAAAACAACCTTCGGGTGAACGGGGCTTCCTCCTAAAATACAGGCATGTTTTAAGATTCTTGTTATGCTAGTTTAGCATGACTGAGGTATTGGACTACTGTCAAAGTTCAGAAATTGCTTCGTAAACATTTTCTTGCTGTGAAGGTAAATTATCTGTGGACAAACTACATAAACTGGAAAACTTAGCAGAACAGGTTGACACCTTTGACAGGTCCACTGGTACATCCAAATAATGATCCAGGAAACCAACATTCTGTTCTGGATCTAACAGCTCAAGCAGTGCTGAGGCAGGATCTCCCTGGACACCGCGGCCTATCTTGTCAACCTGCAAGGGAATTACACAGTGAAGGGTGTGGTTAGCAAACTAGTCACACAAGGTTCCAACTGCATCTTAAGGTGGATTTATCTGCTACCATTCGTCAGCCTGAATTGTTTTCTTGGACATAGATGCTACGATTTGTCGGCCTGAATTGTGTCGTCAGATATAGATGCTACGATTTGTCGGCCTGAACTGTGTTGTTGGATATAGATGCTACGATTTGTCAGCCCAAATTGTGTTGTCGGATATAGATGCTACCATTCGTCAGCCTGAATTGTTTTCTCGGACATAGATGCTACGATTTGTCGGCCTGACTTGTGTTGCCGGATATAGATGCTACGATTTGTCGGCCCAACTTGTGTTGTCGGATATAGATGCTACGATTTGTTGGCCCGACTTGTGTTGTCAGATATAGATGCCACGATTTGTCGGCCCGACTTGTGTTGTTGGATATACATGCTACGATTTGTCAGCCCGACTTGTGTTGTTCGATATAGATGCTACGATTTGTCGGCCTGACTTGTGTTGTTGGATATAGATGCTACAATTTGTCGGCCCAAATTGTGTTGTCGGATTTACACGCTACAATTTGTCGGTCTGAATTCTATTGTTAGATAGACATACCGGGCCAGTTTTCACCCAGATTTTGTACAGAGCCAGGTGGAATGTTTTACCCTCAATAAATATGGTGACGTTAATTTTGTTATTTCGCAAATATAAACTCAACCCTTTACGAGATACAAATTCCCTATTAACCCCGAAAAAGCCTAAAACCAGAAGCCCAGTGCTTAATTATGATATTAGCATAGCGTACTTTGGTGAATATGGTAGAAAAAAGTAGTTTGTACGACATATAGTATAAAAATGTACACTGTACAATATTTCTCACCTCATCAATCAAAATCAGTGGATTCTCAGTTTTCGTCTTTTTTAGGCACTGGATAATCTTCCCTGGCATGGCGCCAATATATGTTCGCCTGAGAGAAAAACAAGTCGTAAAATATTATTATTTATTTCAGCATCGGACATTTGAATCTAAGTAAATATTTCACGTTCCATATGAGGAAAAAACTTCTCTCTACTTCAAAAAACCGCTACATTACCTTGTTTGCTAAATACGAAATTTCAAAAATCGCTGAATTTAAATACTGCTAAAATTAGTTGCCCTTCAAAAGATGTTACATTACGTCCGATCAAAATCTAGAGTTCCCAAAATTTGGTTCCTTGTTTTCTACACAGCTCGTTCAATGCTGCATGTATATGTTCTCAATAATATTACTAAAAGGTTAAATATTTTAATTAATATTAAAATAAATTTATCCTATTTCACAGTGTTAAGCCCACCACACATGAGCTGATTCTTCGTTGGGAGACTGCCGATTTCTTGTCGCAGACAGAGAATCAGCTTGTGTGGGGTACATGTAGTTCCCGAGAAGCCATGACAAAATTGGAGTTTGTCGGACAAAGTCAATGCATGTTTGATTTCCAGCCATTCTGTCAGACCTTGTCGGCTCGTGAGTGGCAGTCCCCAATAATTTGTCGGGAAGAGAGCTTGCTATGGTCAGTTATTCTGATTTTGTTGTGGCTTGTCTGGAATTAAACCACAAAAGCCGATTTTTTGTCGTGGACTCCTGTTGAAAATTCAGCTGGTATGTGGTAAGCTTGCAGCCCGACGAATTTGACTCCCATAAAAATCAGCAGACTCCTGATGAAAAATCACCTAGTATGTGGCGGGCTTAACATTCAGACTTTAGGAAAAAAACATTAGGCATATTTTAAAAGCACAAACAGTACTAACCTGTGTCCTTTTATTTCAGCAACATCGCTCATTCCCCCCACACTGAATCTGAAATACTACAAAGAGGATAAAAATTAGCATGAGGAATTAAACCGTGACTAGTTCACAGTAAGACTATCAGGAGAGTGGAGGGGATTTTATTTATTTTTATTATTTAGCATTAACATTCATGACGATTACTGGTCATGCAGGTAGATAGGTAGGTAGGTAAGTAGGTAGCTAAGTGCCAGGTAGGTAGGTACAGAGGTAGGTACTAAGTAGGTACGTACGTAGGTAGGTAAACAAACACACACACACACACACACACACACACACACACGGATACAACGTATAATATTTATAACTAGTTACCTCTCTGTTCAGCGCCCTAGCAATTGACCTGGCTATACTTGTCTTACCAACACCTATGCAACAAAAGATATGAAAAAATATCAAGCGCAAACAGAAGTGCTTGGAATGACCCAGCCTCCAAGCCAAGGATAAAGTCTTTACAAAGCAAAGTACTACTGCAGTGAGCCCGAGTGTAGGAGATATACAATATGAGGATCTTCTGGATGCTTACCTGGTGGTCCAGTAAAACAGAGGATCTTGCCTTGAACTGAGCCGTTCAGCTGACTCACAGCAATGAACTCCTAATAACAGATCACAAGTACAAACAACCATTACCTCAGAAACATTACGGCGAGAAGTGCCAAAACGTGGACACAGTTAGTTTATACTTTATACAGCAAATTTTTCGGCTTATAGTTTGTGCTTACGAGTGAGCCAATCAAAACTAGTAGAACTCCCAATATGTACATGTACATACTGTCAATAGTCCAGTACATTGAGACAAGAGGAAGTGCACTGATTGGCTATATACTTAGTAACCACAAACTATGCAGAAACCGCACACCAGTTGGCTCAGTGGTAAGAGCGCCGGTCTTGAATGCGGGAGGTTGGGGGTTTGATTCCCGGCTGGACCAACACTCAGGGTCTTAAAATAATCGAGGAGAAAGTGCTGCCTTTGCTCTAACATCTACAAATGGTTAGGCCTTCATGTCTTCTCGGATAAGGACGTTAAACCGTAGGTCCCCGGAGACCTTTGCTAATTGGGTTGAGAAACCTGTTAAGGCTCTCCGCCCACCTCAGAGTGGGTTTAAAGGCATAAATTTTAAAGGAATTAAATTTTAAATTTGTTTAAAGAAACTTGATGCATAAATGCACTCTGACCATTGTATTGCACGTCGCACTGTAACCATTAATTTGTAGTCGTTAAATGTAATCTTTTCATTTTGGAAATGTTGGGGAAAACGTATAAATGAAGTAACTGGCACACTGAACAGCACGTCCCAAAAGCACAAATGATTATACATCATAAGATAGCACAATATTCTCAGATGTACGTCTTCCCTTTCTCTTGGATTCATTTAAAATCATAGCATTTCCAAGATTCTAAGCCATTCTCGATCTGGCACTCTAATATGGCCACATCCAAACTTGGTGTCCATGTTAAGTGCGAGGTTATACGCACCAGTCTGACTGATGCCTGGGCACATTTCTTGGTACCAAACATTCTGCCTGCCGCACTTGTCTGACCAAGGGTTCTTTTGACTGCTCAAGCACTGGGAACGGGAATCAAACTCTAGACATGTCCCAAGAGTGCACACTTTCAATATAATATGTGTAAGCAAGGATAGTGCTGTTAGTATGATGTCAGACTGTTACTCAGGAGGTCCTGGATTCAACTTCGGACTAATGTGACCAAACTTCTTTCCCCCATTTCTTCTGATTTTTCTTTCTCCACACTATCCGCAGACAAGTCTCTCAAGTTTAAGTAATCCCACACCCTAAGTGCCTGCATTGTGGTGTCCCAGGTTCTACATGTAGTAGGCTGGAAGAGTTGAGACTTAAATAGAGATGTTTACTTACTTTTTATGATCAATGTCTAAGTAATTCAACAATCTGTTTCAATCGTTTGTAAAACAAGGCGATAACAGTTATTGGTTGAAATTAAACAACATAAAGGTACAAATATGTTACGTAGGTAGGCATTACGCTCACAGTTTAACTATATACATCAATCAATAGGACTCATTATGGTATACCACGTCATAATTTGCTTGCTCCATTGACTTACTGACTATTTTATTAAATACCTACCACTGGATATTGGATCTCTAGCAATTTGATTGGTTCGCTACTAACTAGCTATCAGCCCATATACCTTAGTTTAACCACATATGGAAAAAAACGGAACTAAACTTTCGATTCATTTTGTTTTACACCAACTTCCAGTTGGTTTACATTATATCTAAATTGGTTTACACAAAATTTAGAAAGAAAAATATCTTGACTTGGTATTTAATAAAAGAATTATTCAACTCACACCTGTTGGAAATGAGATTATTACAGCCAACTCGGCCCTGTGTTGCTCTTTGGCTATCTATCATCTCATATCCAACACGTGTTCGTGGAATAATTGCCCATTTCCGAGATACGTTCTAGTTCCCAAGAACAAAAACATCAAATCAAGAAGGCTTGGAGCCACGTTTTCATACATTTGTTTTAGTTTCCCACCTAGCCTTGATTTCGCCTTATTGCTTTCGGGAACTGGAGTATATCTCAGAAATGGGCTATTGTTAAGTAACTAGTGCTTTGACTAATTCAAACTAAACAATAACCAACTACATATATAGTGCACAATACAAAAAAGTCACACGTACCAAGATTCTGTCCTTAATATCCTGCAGCCCATAGTGGTCTTCATCTAACACCTCCCGGGCTCTTTTGATGTCCAGATTCTCCTCACTGTGTCTTCCCCAAGGAATACTTGTCAGCCAGTCAAGGTAATTTCTTGTCACACTGGATACAAACATTAACGTATTAAATAACTAACGCAAGAATTTTTTGTTTCAAAGTTATAGAAGCTGCAGAGATAGTATGAAGCGTGTACAAAGAAACTCTACTCAAATGAATTTCGACAAATGGGTACCTATGCATTATGACGATACATTATGAACAGTGTACAACAAACGGCACTCACTTGAATTCTGATGAATGAGTATCTATGCATTTTGAAGTTTACCGTCTACTCGAACACTTAACGAACCCCACTCACCTGAATTTTAGTGAATGAGTATAAATGCATTATGATGTTTACAAAGTACATGCATTATGAAGTGCACCAAGTAAATTTTACCATCTGAACAGCGTACAATGAACCCGACTCACTTGAATTCTGATGATTGAGTATCTATGCATTATGAAGTGCACCAAGTAAATTTTACCATCTGAAGAGTGTACAGTGAACCCAACTCACTTGAATTCTGATGAATATCTACGCATTATGAAGTGTACTAAGCAAATTTTACCATCTGAAGAGCATACAATGAACTTGACTCACTTGAACTCTGATGAATGAGTATCTCTGCATTGTGAAGTGTACACAGTAAATTTTACCATCTGAAGAGTGTAGAGTGAACCCAATTCACTTGAATTCTGATGAATGAGTATCTATGCATTATAAAGTGTATCAAGCAAATTTTATCATCTGAAGAGCATACAATGAACTTGACTCACTTGAACTCTGATGAATGAGTATCTATGTATTACGAAGTGCACCAAGCAAATTTTACCATCTGAAGAGCGTACAATGAACCCGACTCACTTGAATTGTGATGAATGAGTATCCATGCATTATGAAGTACACCAAGTAAATTTTACCATCTGAACAGCGAACAATGAACCCCACTCACTTGAATTGTGATGAATGAGTATCTCTGCATTATGAAGTGCACCAAGTAAATTTTACCATCTGAACAGCGTTCAATGAACCCAACTCACTTGAACTGTGATGAATGAGTATCTCTGCATTATGAAGTGCACCAAGTAAATTTACCATCTGAACAGCGTTCAATGAACCCGACTCACTTGAATTCTGATGAATGAGTATCCAGGTATGCCAGCTTATTAAGTTCTTCCTCAATCACGTCCATGGCCAGTTTAGGAACTGGGTATTCCTTGATTCGCTCCCTGAACTTATCTCCAATGGCATCTTTATCATCTTTCTCCAGTCCTAATTCTCGCTTGATAATCTTCAACTGCTCTTGCAGCAGGAATTTTCTCTGTTGCTTAGTAACCTTCTCTTCCACCTGCAATGGGCCCATTATCCCTTTCAGTTCCAACATTTCAATACGTCTGACTAATTTTATGAAGGGGTTTCAGGGAATTTGAACAAATCCACTAAAATTTAAAAATGATATTTTTAAAAAATTTAAATAAATTTTAATTGAGCTAATTCAAACAAAGCCTAAAATAATTCCAATCACACTGCTCCCTTGACCACAAAATCAAATTTTTCCCATGTATTCTGCAAGTCACATTTTGTTGGTACAATCAGGATAAAAAGAACATTTTCACATACTATTCTCAAACCGACATTCAGTCTCAAGAATGCAGAAATTAGCATCTCAGATAGTCAAATCTTAATGTTTTACCAGGGGAACATTTCCCTGGACCCCTTAGAAACATGTGCCTTTAGCAGTCACAATTAAAGTCCGTCAAACCCCCTCATGTACCTCAATCTGTCAGCTAAGGGCCTGAATTATTAGTATACATTATCTATTATCCCAAACAGGCTGATATGGTGTAACGAAATTCAGGCAATTTATTTGGGCGTAATGTTCTTGAATAGGGATTTCTTGTGACTAAATTTTGGACCTCATTTGGACTTCCCCATCATAAAAATGTCAAGCGTAGTGCCGGTCCTGTGGGTCTAAAAGTAACATTTTATCAGTGTAAGTGCACCAAACATATATCAAATAAGGTACTGAGTCATAGCACCTGTTTACACTGAGGATACTCCAGTTACTTCAGAGTACTCCCGGGACACTAGGCACAAGCGCCACACCTACGTTTTATTACTTACCTCTTTGCCCAGCTGCTGCTGCAACATACATACAGCCAGTTCTTTCTTCAGCAACTCCAGGGTCATGCGCAGTCTAACGGGTACTCTTGTCTCCTCCAGGATCTCCTGCAGCTGGTTTGACTCAGCACTTGTCAGTGCAGCACCTAATCACAACCACAACATTACTGTATCTTAGATAAACTTATCACAGTGAAGGTTGGTTAGCACAAGCTGAGGCACTCGACAAAGAAACAACAGAAAAATTCTGGGTCACTGACGGGAATTGAATCCATGACCATCTGATTACTGGTCAGATAATCTACCCACTGAGCTGCAGAGACTCACACGAGGAGCTGGGTCACTGGCGGAATACGAACCCATGACCCTCTGATTACTGGTCAGATAACCTATCCACTGAGCTACAGAGACTCACATGGGGAGCTGGGTCACTGGCGGAATATTAACCCATGACCCTCTGATTACTGGTCAGATGTTCTACCCACTGAGCTACAGAGACTCACACGGGGAGCTGGGTCACTGACGGGATATGAACCCAAGACCCTCTGATTACTGGTCAGATGCTCTACCCACTGGGCTACAGAGATTCACACGGGGAGCTGGGTCACTGACAGGAATTGAACCCATGACCCTCTGATTACTGGTCAGATGCATTACCCACTGAGCTACAGAGACTCACACGGGGAGCTGGGTCACTGACAGGAATTGAACCCATGACCCTCTGATTACTGGTCAGATGCTCTACCCACCGAGCTACAGAGACTCACACGGGGAGCTGGGTCACTGACAGGATATGAACCCATGACCCTCTGATTACTGGTCAGATGCATTACGCACTGAGCTACAGAGACTCACATGGGGAGCTGGGTCACTGACAGGATATGAACCGATGACCCTCTGATTACCAGTCAGATGCATTACCCACTGAGCTACAGAGACTCACATGGGGAGCTGGGTCACCGACGGGATATGAACCCATGACCCTCTGATTACCGGTCAGATGCTCTACCCACTGAGCTACAAAGACTCATGTCACATGGGGAGCTGGGTCACTGACAGGAACTGAACCCATGACCCTCTGATTACTGGTCAGATGCTCTACCCACTGAGCCTCATGGACCTAGTGTCCATGAGGCTTGCCAACCGATATTGTTACATCAAGGTTTGTGGTGATTATTCTGCAATTTCTGAAGGTCTCTGAACTTTTTATCGATCTTCAGTCACCATTTTTGCTTTTTAGCATTGTTGTTTCAGCCAATCACGGACCTTTATTTTCTCAGGAAATCCATAGCCTTTGATTGCACTACAAATACTGCTGTATGACATAACATGGGCACTCTTAGAAGAGCAAACAAGGCTCTGGGAATAAGAATGAAAAACACTAATAACTTTGTGGTCCTCAGACTGTGGAAATAAAGTTTTAAAATGTTGATTTTTAATCGTCGTCTTGCTTACAGTACTTACCAAAATCAGCAAGGTGAGTTGGATTGTCAACAACCCTTTTGCCAGCATCGATAAGCTGTGCCAGGAATTCTTTGTACAGGGGGTTTAGCTGGATGATATCTCTGATGGTCTTGACAGCCTCAGCTGCTAGTGCCTAATGACAACAAACTCATATAAGTGCGTAGAACTGGCTGACACACACAGATACAGATTGACATATATCACCTCATACATGTAACTATTTACTTATTTATTTTATTTAGTTATAACAATATGTAAACAGGAGACTCTCGCATAGTGTGATTTTAAGGGTACGTTCCTTTTGTACAATCCGAATCCGGATTCTGTAACCCAAATCTGGATTTTGCGTTCCTTTTGTCAAAAT
>JANVCK010171078.1:0-18928 GCA_026546655.1 Epizoanthus illoricatus
AAGATTATGCGGTGGCATGGAAAGAGGATTGGGGAGAGTGAGAAGTGGCACGACTGCGCAGGCGAATTCGTTCACAAACTTTCTTTTACGGTCCAATAATCGAATAACGGACTTTTTTGCCTTGTAATTTAGAACTGAAAACGCAATGCAAACAAAAGTTGTTCAACATGGAAAGGAGCAGTTCTGAAGTGTCAGGTGCTGAGAAGAACGAGCAATTTAGAACAAAGACAGTGTTCTCTAATGACATGATTACTATAATGTGGGGAGTTTGTTGAATACCTTTTGTAACTAAAGCAGCCAAGTGTAATAAATGCATATTTGAATCATATCAACAACCCAAAGGCAGCTATTATGGTTGTTCTTCAGTTTATGGACGGCAGTTCTTTCACGTATTAATTAATACTTAATTTTCCTCTGAGCATTTTCGTTCACTTATACAGTTACTATTTTCGATTTTGTACAATAAGATTTCTCATTTGGTGCGTTTGTTTTCTAGTTATTATTCAATTAACAACCTGTTGAATGTCTATCCAGCCAGTGTTTTATAACAAGCAGACAATGAAACAACATCCAGCTGCAATATTCGAATTTATATTTTCTCGAAAATAAACGAGTTTTAAAGTGCAGAACGTCTCCTCCAACTTTAGTAAATTATATAGACCTTTATCTTCGATTCTTATAGCTAAAAGGATTAGTTGTTTGAAAAACATACCACTTAAGTCTGTCATCTGCTTTGCCCGAGAACTCGTCTGAACAGGAGTTTTAGGAAATATATACATTCTAAGTCTCTTAAGCTGGAGATTTCGCAGGTGTAATTATGTATGCTGCACAGGGCTTTGTTGGATTTATGTCTGTTCTTTTAGAAGGTTTATCCGGTTTTACTCATAAGTCTAATATTCCGAACTATGCTAGTGTTGTATATAAAGCCGGATTCATGGTTAAATCGCCACTGTTCAGCTTATTTCTAAAGTAAGGATGTAAACAAAGGAGTTCTTACCAAACGTTTTGCAAATTTCCGTTGTATTCAGTTATTTCTGTTTTGGCGATGAATGGACTGTTATGTTGGTGATAAAACCTGATGTAAAGTAAGTCTACTCGAACCTACATGTTTTCATTTTATTTCGGTCAGTTTGCGGCACTTTAACTGAAGTTTATACTACTTGAACTTACAACAAAGTACGTGCATTTCATAATGTGTAATAGTTAATTCATTTACCTCTTCTCTTTAATACATCAGGATACCTGGTTTACTATCAAAGATTTTAAGCAAAGTTTAGATATTACCATTAGACCTAAGGAAATGAATAAATTAAGCTATGTTTAGCTGTCTCCTATTTACCATTATCAAAACAGTAGCACCATGCAGTTGAATGCGTTTTCAATAGATAGCTTTCTTTGCGGAACAAACAACATTTCCCAGATTTCCTGCTCTAATCGTTGGCCCCCTACAACGAAGCAAGACATGAACGTAAACGTTTCATATGGTCTGTCATTCTGGAGTATAAAGTCTTTATTGCGAGATTAACGAACAAAGATGAGTAGTTTTAACATTGAACCATTTGCATAGAGTGTCCCCTCCCCCCATTTCCTCCAAAGTAATTTACGTTCAATATAACAGTAAAGAGCAATTGTGTCGTCTAGTAAAGATCACCTATTTACATTTGCTTGAGCTCAGCAGTATAAATAAGAACGCTCTTACGTTTCTGCTTTTCCACTTTTCAAACGTTGAAAGTCAGTACGAACTTGCTGTTAAACGTGGAAATGCTTTGGTTGAGTTAAGAGTCTCGTTTCTGCTGATGGAGCGATGTTTGCAGCAAAGTCGTATAGCTTAGCTTGTACTCATTCAAATCCTTTATGTCATACCAAAACAAAGAAAACGGATTTAGCTAAATTCCTTACAAACTTCAGGCACAATGCAATTTCTTTAAGTTGGAATACAGGAAATTAGTGACTTGTTTCTTCCAAGCAATTTTCCTGTTGCTAACACGTATATGTTTTTCCTTTCGCGCGACTTCTTTGTAAAAGTGGAGCGTCCAAACACCGAAGAGCAGTCTATTCCAAAATCAATTTGCATACTTCACTGCTAAGTGCAATCCATTGTTTCCCTGTAGATATCTGTTTAATTTCTGCGTAAAGCAAAAAGTGTTTGTTCTTGTACCAGAGCACGTTTCTTTATGCTGTTTATTTGATTGACAGCTCATCAAGCGTTATCACTTCCTTGGCGACAAGGCCATAAATGCATTCTGCAAAGGTTATTACCGTCCATTCAGTGACTGCTACTAGAAAGTTATTGGAAAATCTGAAGCTAGCTATTGTTTCTGTGGTTGATAAACGGGCGTTAAAGAATCATTCAGTTGCTGAATTGAACTGCTGCCGGGAGCTGATTCTCAAAGTTCTTCTTTCACCGACAAGATGGAATCAGAGACAAATCCTTATCGCTGGTATGAAAAGACATATTTCTCTCTGTACCTACGTTTGTCGAGAGTTTGTTTTAGCAAATCATTGATTTTATATTATGTATTAACATATTATATTCCCAACCAGTTTTGAAGACGAGCCTCCAATACTTCGCATGTTTGATCCCACGGCCCTAATCTTCTACTATAGGTATGATAACGAAACAAAGTCGAAGATTTATGTTGTTAAGTCATAGATGCAAAACGTATCATATTAGAAGAGTCTTCCGTAGAAAGGGGTCCAATACGATGTAAGTTCTTTTAGTTTTACATTGGGGAGATTAGAACGAGATGTATCATCAAGAAACTTTTAAAGCAAGAGTCTTTTGTCCTGAGCAACACTTTGATGCACTTATAAGCGTGAGTCCAAGCAGATGTGCAGTCGCAATAATAGATTCAAATAGATCGTAATGCTTCTTAGCTTCTGACCAAGACGCCCAAGAGCAAATATTGTTATCCCTTGGTGCCCCCTGGGCGGGTCCAGAACTAGAAGTTAAAGTCGTTGTTTGTATTATACACAAATAATAAGTTGTATTAGTCTGGGGAAGTGATAAACACATCAGTTGCAACATAAGAAATGTCAAATGTGGGGAGAGGGGCGTCTGTATTCTGCCTTATGCATCTATTCAAAATAAGATATCGTAGATGTACGTAAGATAGTTGGCATATATTGTACACTTGTACTTGGGGCTTCAATACTTGTCATAAAATGTCCTGTAAGAGTGCTTTTGAAAGACATTGAAAATTAATTTCTAAGAAAATGGCGCATAACAGTGGAAGGCGGAGTAGTTAATCTAAGCTTCAAGGAATATATTTCTGTTTACTTGATCTTAAAAGCGAACAAATAAATAATATAACTTTGACTTGGTGTTTGTTTAATATTTCATTTCCTGCAAACATCATTTCTTCCTTTCACTGACGATAACGACGTTTTCTGTCAAAGCGAGCTGCAGCCATCAATCGTCCTTTGTTATACGTTGACAGTTAGAATCATTACAAACGAGATAAATTTCCTGTGATAATTCTGGTAACAATGGAATGATATTTTCATGGGAAACAAGGCTCTTGAACTACAAATAAATTTGCAGATGTCAATCGTAAAACATATTGGAATGGAATAATTTCACGTTCAATATCGAAGAGAAGATGTTTAATAATTATTAGTTTACGTGAAATATCTTCGTATCCTTCTTTCCAAAATGCTCAAAGGTTAAAGCTGGTTGATAACTAAAAAATAGTCACACCCTCTCTCTCAATAAACTCATATAAATCTACAAGTACAAAAGGTGCCATGAGTTTATTGACTTTCTTGTTCATTCATACGATTTTTGCATTTGTTTGTCATTTTCCTTTTAGACTAATTCCGGACTCCACCTCTCCCGCATGTCCGCACAGGCAACCCAAGCTCATATGACTCAGTAACACACACTGTCGCGATCGCGGTACGTCGTATTAGCTAATTTATATATGGCGAGTCATGTGATCTGTGATCATGAGCTTGAATTGCCTGTGGTGTTCAAACCCCTCCGCAGGCACCTTTAGGCCATGAAGCTGTCGGTGCTTGAGGGCCTGGATACAAGAAAAAAGGGAAAAGCAAGCGAAATTTGTTTCCTTTCAATCGTTGGCCCCTGTCGCTCCAGGCTACTGTCACTTCGTAATATCCTTGAGCAAGTCATTTACTATCACAGTGCTTCACTCCACCCAGGTGTATAAATGGGAACCTGGTAAATTGATAGGAAGAAACACCTGACGAAATGCTGGGAGGTAACCCTGCAATGGACTAACATCCTATCCAGGGGGGAACAGTAATAATCTCAGTCGCTTTATGCTACAGAAACCGGATTCAAGCTCCGGCGCTGATAACAGTGGATAAGTGAATTCCCTTATTTCAGTGCCTAATCGGAGCAGATTTTACTGACTTCGATCTAGGCGCCGATCGTTGCAGTCTCACACTTGCTAGCGCCGTCGGCGCTAACGAAATTGGGTCCTGGACCAAGACCGACCTCTTCTGACAAAGGAACGATTTTACCCGAAATAAAAACTCACACATACAGGAATTATTTTTTTTAAACAGAGCGGCTCAAAAGCTGAGCATCTCATCGAAGAAGAAACACAAGAAAAGCCACCCTTACAAGGATGTTTCCACAATACCCCTCGGTCCAGACCCCTATGCGGGGTCGAGCTCACGACACAAACAGGCCGAGCTGCATGCGCCACCGTACCCCTTCCCAACTAAGTTCAAGGAGGGCCTGCGCATGAACAGTCCAGCGGTGCCACCCGCCCTGCTTAAGAATGGAATTAAGAGGACAGATGGAAAGGTTAGTGGATAAACGGGGCAGATTTTGGCCTTATACGTCAAGAGCTGTTCTCTTCGGGCTTGTTTAGATCGTGTCTAATTCCTCCCGGACTGATGTTCCTCCAACTCGACCAAATTTTTGGATCTATTACGTAGGACTGGCAAGCGCAGGAGGGGGAAGGGGAGGGGGGGAGGGGACTTTGTTGAGGAAAGTACAACTCTGTAATAGGACAAACTTGAGTATCTTTGGGGGGGGACAAAAACCAAGAAAAGAATGCGGAGAATGCGAGATGCTTCTTGAATAACAACAGGGAAAGAATACCGTAATAAAAGGAAAATGACATCCGCAGGTAATCCCGTAAGTTAATGCGAGAGATAAAAATAGATGATAATGAGAATAACAGGTGAAGATCTCCAGGCAATCTATTAATCATTGCCGATCCTTCTGTATCATTCTCTGTTTTCGCCGGGGAAAGAATCGCTACAGAGTTGCCTTTCAGCAAGTGCAATAATCCTACAATTTGTCTTGCTAACAAAGCCCTGGTTCGCGGAGTCATTTATATACCCACGCCAAATAGATTTATTTTGGACATTCATTCAGTACAGCTGTGTATTTCCAAGGACGTTTGGGTATTAAACCTCATGTTAGACTGACCTTTAGTTCAACTTTTTGAAATCAGATCTTGCAATTTTGTGTTTTGTACGTCACTTTACGCTTCTCTGTTTGTGCCCAGGTTAAGGTGATGTTGCGCATTGGCCCCAGTTTTCCCGGTGAGACAGGTTCGTTCATGAAGGTCGACACCAGGAGAAAACAGGTGACTTTGTACGACCCCTCAACCGTTGGTCATGTGTCCCATGCACACCGCAAGATGGGCGTGGCAGCTCCCAAGATGTTTGCCTACGACGCCATATTTGAATCGGACTCTTCACAGGTAGGAAGCGAGGCTATGCACTCAGTATTGCGTTGCAAAGTTTTTTCTTCCAAGGGCTAATTTTCGGGGGGGGGGGCGTATCACCGGTGGGGATTTTTACCTTGACAATGGCTCTATTTATATACTTATATCATATTATCATATTCCCACAATGTATCTCTTTTTCCGGTTTCTTACAACTATTTTTTAGTGGATCATAAGAAACCAGAAATCCCCCAAACGAGATGCATTATGGGATTTGTGCAAGGTGAATAAATATTGCGTCGAAAATGTTTTGGGGCTTATTTTCTGGGGGGAATCGGGTTATTTTTTTGGGGGGGGGCTTGGGTGCCAGATGTTTTTCTGCTCAAAAGTGTGTCAATGAGTCTGAAGGAACGAACGAGCTCTTGACCGAGAAAACCCCTCTCACCCAGGATAAGTACCAACCCTGCCAGATCGCCTCACTTACTTAATATTACCTAACACTTCGTTACACAATCTGTTGTTTATTAAGTTCATATTCTACGTGTATACTCGTGTTTAGATGGAGCTTTGCTCGAAGTCTACGGTGGACGTTTTGCAAGCTGTTGTCAATGGAACAGATGGCTGTATATTTGTCTACGGCCACTCGGGACTTGGTAAGTCGGTGAAGCAAATGCATTATTATTATTATTATTATTATTATTGTTATTATTATTATTATTATTATTAATATCAATAATGATAACGATAATAATTAATAAAATAATTATAATAATGTGATTTAGCAGCATGTTTCGATTTAGTTGATCATCATCAGAGAGGTTAAATTCTGACATGATCAATAATGATAATTAAAATAATAATAATAATAATAATAAATTATATTAATTATACTAATCATACGTATTCATGATATTTTATCCATTACCCTTTCTCTGTTCTGCGGTTAGGTAAGACGTATTCCATGATTGGACGAGACGACCAAGCCCAGCAGTCGTTTGGAATAATCCCCTCCTCGCTGGCCTGGCTCTTCAAGCTTATTAGTGAGCAGAAACAGAAGTAAGTTTGACTCCCTGGTGTGACCATTTGTATCACCAGAAGAACTCGCTTCCCGTAATGTACCGACCATTTGGTATTGTGGGGTGAGAGTGGACGAGTTCGAATCAACATTTTACAAGATCAGAACCGGCAAAAAATAATTTGCACGATATATTTCCACAAATGAAAAAGAAAAAGTCAGAGGGTAACCATGGAAAACCAATTTGCAGGATAAATCGTTATTCATGTATCACGTATGTACAACCGAGCAACTACATGTAGTTTAAACTTCTACTTTGTAATTTTAGTTCTCTTGTTGTTCACAGAACCGGCACAAGGTTCTCAGTTCGAGTTTCTGCTGTAGAAATTGTTGGGAGATCAGAAAACATGAGAGACCTTCTATCTGAACAGGGTTCAGGTAGGTATTGCTAAAAAACCAAACATTAAAGTATTTTCTATTTGTTTATCATTAAATGAAAACTATAAGAATTTTTTCTGTCCTTTCTCAGTTTGTTGTGATGATGGTATTCTTTCCTCAATTGGCTACACTATGCATGTTTATTGTGCAATTTTAAAAATGGTATTAACCCCCACATCCCTAATTTCTGCCCTTTCCCAAACATTCACCATCAATACCCATCATTTGCTATCACTACACATCATTCGCTAATCTAACTGCATGTTCCACTTGCAAAATGCTTACAGTTACAGAGTTACCTGCGGATGAGGCTGAGTATACGAAAACAACTTCATGTTCCTTTCTCTGTGAACAAACTAACCTACCCAGACGAATTTCTTATCCCACTGAAAACTAAACTCTGTTAGCATTTAAAAAGCTACAGAAGTGGCATACAAGTAAATGGCTTTGATATGGAACTGCCCTACCCAGCGAAGTTCGTTTCAAGTAGTTACTCGTAATTGCACAGGCAAAGAAGCGAAGAACCTACGGCTGATTATGCTTTGTATTCCATAATTCAGGTTCTGACAGTACCACCACTGATACGCCCAATCCAAGCGTGTTCTTGCGAGAAGACAGAAATGGCGGAGTTCAGGTAATAATCACTTCTAGTTGGCTAAAGGAACGTAGTAGCCCCCCCCCCCCCTGTGCTGGATACTAAAAAAACATGCAGACTAGCCATGTATGGGCAAATCTGTCGTGTTCTGATTGGTCGGGTATTAAATAGTTTTCAGGAAACTGCTGGGGTCCCTATTTAACCGAACACATCCCTTTTAATTTGTTACCAGACACTTACAGTGATTCTTTGAAGATCTATAAGGACGGATAGGTAACTATCAGGTCTGTGTAAAACCACAAATGGAACTTCTTTTCACAGCTTCTCAACTCCAGTGAACTGCGAGCGTCCAGTGCTGAGAAAGCAGCTTACTATCTTGACGCAGCACTCGCCGCTAGAACCAGACCCAAGAACGACAAGAGCGGTGAGTGAAGTGGAGCTTGTTAACAACAACAACAACAACAACGACAACAACAACAACAGCAACAATAATAATAATAATAATAATAATAATAATAATAATAATAACAACAATAACAGCAGGGACAACAGAAAAAACAGCAATAGCAACAACAATAGGAACAGCGATAGCAACAGCTACTGCAGCAATAATAATAATAACAGCAGTTGCTGCAACAATAATAATAATAATAATAATAATAATAATAATAATAATAATAATAATAATAATAATAATAACAGCAACAGCAGCAGCGGCAACAACACTAAATAGAAGGCATAATGAAAAAACTTTCGTTTTTTTCAATAATTGTCGTCCCAGCATCGAAATTATTTAGTTTAATTTAATTGTATTCTTTGCTTAAATTGTTTTCGTACCAGTCAGTTTGTACCTTTTCTTATTAACCTATATGAATGTGTTCACCCATTTACAGCAAGTGGCAACGACAGAGAAGAAACCATGAACTCCCACATGTTCTTCACAGTTCACTTGTATCAGTATCGAGTGGACAAGAATTCCAAGAACGCTGGAGGAGGTAAGGTTTCACTTCATTCAAATACGGGCTACAGTCCGTTCAATTAATCTCCTGAGAGTGTATTTTTGTTGTTCCAGTTAGATTCCACAGTGCAAGTTATGTACGATTACTGTTATTTTAACCGTTGTTTGTGCTAAATTTCAGCTACAGAAGTTTGATCCATTCATAATGCTGCTGTAAAAACACTACCAGTAGCTTCTTAATCTAGGTCATCCAACAATTGTTTGGAAACTAGAAGATGAATCATTTGCATAATCTCTGTTGAATCGGCAATTTTTGTTACATCCTCACTACAGGCCAAAAGACGTAATTTTATTTGCCTAATCTTCGTTGAATTCGCAAAGCGACTGCAAAAAATCATTAGATCTGCAAACAGGCCTTCAAATATTTCATTTGCATAATATCCGTTGAATCCGGAAAGCTATCGTGAAGAATCGTTAAAATCATTAAATGCGCAATCGCATGCATTTCTGGACATGCATAAGTGGATATTGAGATGCATGCTTAGTGCTGAAGATACTGTCTGACATCTTGTTAACAGTGCATGGAGGCCGCTCCCGTCTACACCTGATTGACCTGGCCAGCTGCGAAGGCTACTGCAAGAAAGAAGGCGGGGCCAGCAGCATGTCACTCTCCGGACTGGGGAACGTTATCATTGCCCTGATTAACGGCGCCAAGCATGTCCCTCACAGGTGAGGCAACAGAGCATATCACTATGGTAACATGTCACCATGGTAACAATGCAGATTTTGCAGTACATCATGGGTAGGGCCAGTCCAACCATGCGACAAACTGCCATTTTGGCGGGTAATTTCAAATGGTAGTTTTTGTCAGAACGAGGTTGACCCCTATGTATACCGGAAATACCCGACATGCACTGCAAACTCAGTTTTGTGAATATAGATGAAAAAGCAATGGATTAACGATGATAAGTAAGTTACGTTTTTTTAATTATGAAAATTTAGCAATTTCAACAGCACCTGAATTGGCAATGTGCTGAGACCGTGTGTGTGTGTGTCTCAGAGAAACAAAGACAAACAGATGAGTATACTGCGGTTCAGACGGGCATGGAGAGAGAGAGAGAGAGAGAGAGAGAGAGAGAGAGAGAGAGAGAGAGCAAAAGAAGTCGGGTGCTGAGGCACACAATATTAAGGAGAAGCAACAAGGGCAGTATTCAGTTACAACAATATACAGACTACCAATTCAGTTTGTTTAATTATTATAGGACCAGCAAGATAACTCGACTGCTACAAGAGTCTATCGGCAACCCGTCATGCCGAACAACCATGATTGCCCATGTCTCACCCTCGTTGCCATTCTACAACGAGACACTAGCCACGGTACAGCTGGCGGCCAGGTTACATCGTCTCAGGAAACGAAAAGGAAAGGTATGCAATAAGAAGGGAAGCTTTAGACATCTGTTGTAATTGTTGAAATGTTAAGATGTTATACTACTCTCTGTCTGTCTGTCTGTCTGTCTGTCAGTCTATTGGTCAGTCTGTTGGCCAGTCTGTCTGTCTGTTTGTTTGTTTATTCCCGCCCCAGTTTCTTCTCGCCAGCTATCTTCCAGCGACTTGATGTCTATTGGACAAAATGCGCATGACTAACTGATTCTTAAAACGTTTGTGCTGCGAACGTTTCTGATTATTTCCGAATAATCCTTTGTTTCTGCTTTAAACTGCGAAGCCTAGTGTTTCTCTATCACATAAATATTTAAAGATAAGATAAAATGCTTATATAATGATTTTAATTTATCATCAGGACTGATCTTGTATACTTAATTGAGAGACCTAAATTTGCAATTATACTAAAATTTCCAGTAAATATACAAGTGTTAAATATCACCTGCAAACTTTAGTTCGTTTATACTAAATAATACAAAATTTTACAAGACTTTGCTTTGTGACAGAGGCACTAAGGCCACTCAGCAGTAGGCTGTGGACAAATCTTGCTTGTTGTTATTAATAAGCCTAGCATTCTTGACTTGGATGTTTGGGACAGATATTTCTTTGTTTAAATTTTCATAGGTATTTAGGATTGAAAAGGTTTGTTATTAAACATTACTTCAGAAAGGATTCGCCTATTACATACTCATTTCACGAGAGAGAGATCTATTGTTCATTCATACCATACTTAGCTCTTTTAAACAGTAGCAAATTAAAATCTAATGCATAGAATTACTGAATTTTGAGAACAATGCACTCCATTAAGAGCCGTGTAAAAACCTTTCTGCTATGAACACAAAAACATTCACAGTTATGGATAACAGTCCTTCGGGTACCAAGTTATTTCAAGTACTATCTGATGTAAAAGAACTCTGTCTCGGTAGGTAATCTTTGAACAATGTATGTAGACATATATGAGAATTAGAGTCAGCATTTTTGCGCTCATTTTCTTATTTCTGATCGAAACAACAGGTCCATTTTGTGAGGAAGTGAACGTACAGTTTTGAATTCTTCTCATAGCAAGACAGCTGTTCGATATTAGAGATAATAAGGAAGAAAGCAACTTATTTTGTATCGGTAAATGGTAACTAACAGTTTTGAAATGAGAAAACTAGATTGAAAACCGTTATCGTTTGATTAATGATTGTATCTTTGATTTTTGCCTCGCTTGTGTGTGTTCACATTGGTGTATGTGATTTCTGGATTTCCAATGCAGTAATATTTTGTACAATTCTAAATCAATTGTCAATAAGAAAGTTACATGTGTAGCAATCTGACTCTCTGTTTCTCTATTAAATACGAAATTACGTTTTCATAAGGTGGTTGAAAACCCGAAGAGTGGCTGAATGTCGTTTCCTTTGATTTCGACATTTTTCTTTCTCCTCTGTTTAGTATATAAGACATTGATAAATATTGACTGAAGTCAAGAGTTTGTTGTACGTGTCTAATTTAAACAGTTTCGTAAGCCTTGAAAACGCAGTATCGATTCTCGGAAAGAGAAAGATATTTTAATGTAGACTATGTACATTTCAACATAGGTAGCAAATGAATATGTTTAGTGTAAATTAAAATGCCTTGGAGCAAAAACAGTTGGGCACAAAGTCTGTGACAATATCAATACGATTACTGCTATTAACTTCACCTCTGTCTCTGTCTCTTTCTTTCTCTCTCCTTTTGGTTTCTCTTTTTGTTTCTCTTACAGAATCATAATGATGCCATTTTTTCGGTTACTGTAATTCCTAAGCATAAAAAGTAGAATATTCCCTTTAAGTTTCATGTAACTCTCTGTGTTTTAATCACCTTAAATTTCTTTGTAATAGAAATATTTTACCTCTAAATCACTGGTGTGATTTTATTTGTCCATACAGTGTTTCGAATAAGCTTATCAATTTCGTCTTCTACATTTTTTATCTGAAGCAAGAAATCAAGAACCGCATGGTCTTCTGATTTGAAATACGAATTTTCCTAATTTGCTAAGAATTGGGCCTCGGTTGACTGCTGCCGAGATTTCCATAGGGGTCAACGGTAAACAACTGTTTGCTGCTGCACACTGAAAACCTTTTTGCCCAAAACTTTCTGAGATCGTTACAATTTTACAAGGTTTTAGTCACAACTGACATTTTACCGCGGAAGAAATAGAAAACTTAGTATGAACTATATATACTCCTCGAAGAAACCTTCCAATGTTATTGTTTTTGTCAGGAGCCCATGTTTTCGTTTTGTAATGTTAAGAAAAATTGTGTTTTCAAAGAGATCTGTAATGTAGCCACGTAGATACTCCACATCACGTGATGATATGAATGTTTATTAGGTGAACGTTTGAAGCGCATGCACTTAGAGAAGATCAACACCTTAGCAGCTGTCCATTCCTTGTCCATCACTTTGATAGGGAAATGCTATTACTTAATTACCAGCTTTTAAACAAAGTTTCTATTCCATTCGTTAGTCGCTGGAAAAGCTCTGCGCAATTATCCAAATGTTTTTATCTCGCTACTAATTTACAGCTAAAAAGTTGTATTTGCCGTTTGGTTGACACTAACCGCAGGTGTTTATAGTCCTCTCTCCTAGCGTGGGAGGAGAGATAAATACATCACGGTAAAACGCCACATTATTTAGGAACACTAAGTATTTTCTGCGTCGGGGAATGAGTTCAATACTGAGAATGATTGATTGCAACTAAAACTTGACATGGTATGTTTTTCACCATGAAAAAGAATGATTAGCTAATGTTTCTAGCGTTTGAGATTTAACCATTTGTCGGAAAAACTTCATCGTCCGCTTATGCTTGAGCGAAGGGCGAATGCCTGGGGCTAACGTCAGCAAAACATCCTCCTTCACTGAGGAAAGCACATAATGTCAACTTCTAGTTGATCAAGCCAAATCGGAAGTCATTCAGTTTAATATGTCTGTAGCTCGAATAAATCATATTCGAATGCATTAGATGTTTCTATGCATTTACGAATACGTTTGGGAAAGTGCTTCACTATTTCACGACACTTTGCATTTGAAAAAAAAGACGATCCAATATTACAGTTGATTACCGTAGACCAACAGAAAGCGAATTTTTCTGTGATAAAACCGAGACTAATCTCTTTTAGTATACAAGTGTTCAATATACTTCTTTTGTTCTCCAGGGTTCAGGCACTAGTTCCTCGGGAGGAGATAGTTCATGTGACGAATCTCGTATCAGAAAACCAAGACTACGCGTCTCTGAACCCAAGTTGCGAACCTGCGCCCTGTCGGAGAAGCTGCGCGAGGATTGCCCTGTTGGTGAGCCGGGGAGCTCAGACTACACTTCGAGTACTGGGGAGGAGTCCTGTGACACGGTTATATATTGCGGCCCCGATGGCTCGGCCCTGAGTGACAGGGAGCTCACGGATAACGAGGGCCCTCCTGCGGCGGTGCCTATCGCTAAACCCAACAAAGCATTGGCACAGAGGTTGGCAGCTATTGAAAAGGCTGAAGAGGAGGAAGAGGAAAAGAAATTTGAAACTGAACGTAACGATTATCAAGAAAATCTTCCAAACAAGACCGAGAACTGGGTTCTTGAAAGTAGTTATACATCCAATTCCTTCGAGAAAACTGCATCAGTTGAATCGGCGCTAAACAAATTTGGAGACAGCGATAGGCTAGAGGAGGAGGAAGAACAGAATATCGAACCCGAAGAACCCGGTCTGGAGACAGAATTTGACATTACTGAGGCAGACACCACAGACAGGGAAGAAGAGGACACTGAACTTGATGATACAGACGGCAACGTGACAGAAATTGAAATGGAAAAGGCACCTTCCACTCCTCCTACAAAACCAAAACTTGCGACTGTGCTGGTACCATCGAGGTTTGGTCCCAATATGGATGTGAACATGAAGACTGTGGCTGTACCTGCCAAGGTGGTGTCGGTGAGTGTTCTGACGGAGGAACAGTGCTCGGTGAGTGCTCCGACCGAGGAACAGTGTAAGATAGCGCACAGGTTCTCCAGTAGCACGTCCAGTGACTCTGACACTGAAGGCGTAGCAATGGTCCAGGAACCGAATTTCTCCTTCAGAACAATTGAGGCTGCCGAGAAACTTGACAGGAGTCGTCTGTCATTGAATGAGGCTGGTCTGTCTGACAGTTGCGAGAGCGTGAGCCATGCTTGCAATGAGGGACTGGATAGTTTGCACAAAGATGGCAGAAAGTCACTTCAGGAATCTGAATACTTTGGTAGAAACAGTCGATTGCTGATCGAATCAATTGAAAACCTCGATAAGAACTTTGATGGACCAATCGGGGAAGCGCTGCAGCTAGACTGGAACAACAGCAGCAATAAATTAGAATTTGACGAAAATCGTTGCCCGAAGAACCAGAATTCAGTTGAGGACAATGGATGTCCCAGTACGTCTAGTCATGTGTCCATCAAGACAATCGAACTAGACTTAGTTCAGCAGCACGGACTACAAATGTCTCAAGGGGCGATACAGTGTTGTAATGATGAGGCAGTCATACCTGCCCAGCAGGTGCTTGTTTTAACTGACGAGCAACTGGACAAGCACAGCAATGCGGACACTATCGAGGTTACCTGTGGAAACAAGAGTCACCAGTACAGAATTCAGACAGCCCAACTAGTAGAACAGTGTCAGCCTCCACCTTTCCCTAACAGGAACGATCCCTGTTATGTGCTGGAAGAGGGCAAGGACGACGAGTACGACTATGACTACAATGACTTGTTCATGAGTATGAAAGAGGAAGAGGAGGATGTAATATCGGTGAAAGCGTATTGCACAGACGACATCGACAAGTCTGATTATTCTCAAGACATAACCAGTGAAACCGAACCTACCGAGACTTCTTATTCTCCGGAGGAGGCCTTAGATGCCTTGGAGCAGCTTGCAACTTCCAAATCCCAGACAGAAGACGAAGTAAACTTGCCACCAATGAGCCGGTCGAATTCCGACGAGAGTACCGTTGAATCGGATCACGAAATTCCTCGCTCCCCAGCAATGGAAACTCCAATGAAACTGTTCTACCATCTGGTACCATCTCCACACTCATCTTCTAATGAGGACGAAGCAGATGAGGTACAGGCTGCTAGACAGTACGAAATTTCAGTCAAGTCCCTGTCCCCCATTCCCGAGTGTCCATCTCAAGAGGAGAGCGTCGATACATCTGTGGACAGTCCTGGGAACAATAACAAGAGGGGTAGCTGCACGTATAGCATTATTAGCGTGGAGGTGGATGATGCACAAAAGGCTGTTGTTGTCGACGCAGATAGCCCTGAGCCAATCTTTGATACAAAAGAGCTTTTCCGTTCTATTAACCCTGATCCTGCGTTAATTGAATCACTTCCACCTACGAAAAAGGACTTGAGGTCGTTGCTTGAGAAATTCGTAGCGGAACAGCTGAGAGAATGCGAAAGCGACGATACACCCCGATCTCGATTATGGTCTTCACCAGTTGTTTGCCAGCCACTTCCAGTGTATTCAGGTGAACGAATGCCAGACACACAAGCGGAGACATCCTCTTCCTCTGGGCAGGCGGATAATAGTGGTGCAGTACTACCACCACTGACTCCCCGAAAAACGCGAGTACGACCAAGGACGATCCGCTCCCCTGCAAGAAGTTCAGAAGAAGACGTCATGCTTCCACCACTCAAACCAGAGACGGCTCTTTCAAGAAGCAGGAATCGATCGTCAGCGTCGGGAAGCAGCGAAAGCGAATCGTTGAAACCTCCTTTGAGTCCTCGCCAACCGATTGCACGCGCAGGCAAAGCAAAGGTTATCCGTTCACCAAGACTGAAATGCAAAACAGATCAGAGTGATTGTCGCAGTGATATTGTACCGATCTCTGGCCGACGACTGCGTAAACACGAGTTGATGGATGGTGAATCAAGTGATAGCTCAACAAGCGCAATGACTGAGCCGCTGAACTTTGATGTGGTGAGAAAGAAACTTCCACAGCCTCTTTGTCATTCAACACCTCGAGTTTATTCTTCTTCTTTAGGTGGATCACACCCAAGCGTTATCTTTCTTGGGACTGATGAAGGAAGTGACGAGACTAAATCGAAACATTCTGATTCACAAAGGAAAGTCGACCAAGAGAAAGCAGAACGAACGAATAGAGATTCAGATAACGAACAGGGAAGACAGAGTCGAGAAACAACAAGAGAATCAAGAACGTCTACTTCAAGCATTGTTCGTTTGACATACTGTGGCTCCGTACTTTCCAATTCTGAAGACGAAAACGCTCCTGACATCCCATCAGCTTCGGACAGCCCGTCATCTCCTCTACAAACTATTAGTGTTCCTGCTCCTAAGGTGAAGCCTAAGCTAGAATTTCTCGCTATTCCTTCTAGGTCACCGTATTCTCCTCAAGAAGACTTTAAATTACGTTATAGACATCGCAGGACTCCACCAAAAATTGTGTACAGAATTTCTGGTGAGTTTGTACCTCCAAACACAGGAGAGCCTGCGAGTCATGTAACCAACGATGGGGAGCGTCTATACAGACTATCCGGAGAGTTCACGGCAACAATCGTGACTACCTCTGGTTCGCCCACACAAACCGTGTCCTCAGCCATTCAAGCGTTAGCAGATTCCATGGCCAAGGCGTCAAACCACAGGCTGTCAGGCGATTTTGTAGCCACTGTCGTAGCAGAAGCAACTGAACCATCGGATCCAATAACATCTGTGTCCTCCCAGAATGCTTCACGATCACAAAGCACAGAATCCAGACGCTCTTCAGCTGTATCTTCTTGTAGAAACAGCCGCTGCCGCAGCTCTGAGGTGGTATGGACAACACTTGAGCCCATGGTGTCTGATGCTCAGCTGTCAGCGGATGAGCACTCTATGCCGGACACACCAGCTGATGAATTTAAGGGCGATGGTATGGAACAACTCAAGTTATTTAGGTAAGTTATTCCCCCTGCGATTTGATCAGAACCGTAGCCAAACCAAACATTTAGACAAGGTACAACTCATTGCGAACGCTGAAGGCGCGAAATTCTAGTGGAACCTTGAAGTACGAACGACAGACAAAAGAAATTCCTACGTTGGTTTTGGAAGCGTTGGTTAAAGTCAAGAGTGAACGCCAACCTTAGCAGTCTGTTGTAGTGTGTCCAAGAAGTCGTACTTCCACACATGCCTCTTCTGCAAGCCATTTTACCCGGTTATTTCAGCAATACTTTTGCTTGTCAGTCGCCATTTTGTTTTACCCTGCACGGCGCGGTCGAGTTTCATAACGTCGACATAATATCAACTTTGCAAATTTACAATAGGTTTCCGTGGTATGTACTCTTATAGACCACGTTTTTCTTCATCGAATGGTCAAACTGTTGTGGATTCACGAGGCGCAAGCAGACAAAGAAACGACAAGAAACTGGAATAGTCAAGCGTGCAGGCTTTCTACGAGATATACTTCTAGCTCGGGAAATCATTATATTTAAGTGAGCGCAGTGGCGCCTATCGCTAAACCCATTTTGGCACATTTGTAATGCTTACTTGATCATTTTTATGACATTTGTGCAATATAAATAATAAATATTCTATTATTATCCTGATGATCCTTGTGTTATTCTGTATTGCAGGCGTGACCGCAGCTCCCTTAGTTACAGCAGCGGGCATGCCAGCGACAGCAGCATGACAGATTCCCCTGGACCCAGGTCCTCTCGCGGCCGACCTCTTACGAGATCGAAATCAGGTATGACAGATATTATTATCATTTTGACTTTCAAGGACAGACAGAGTCGCAATGGGAATGATCAACAGTCATATTTTCTTGAACCTGTGCAGAACTTGTTGGAGTAATCCCATGAGAAGGGGATTATATCAACACTGTAGGCGGAATTTTTTATCCCCGTGTTGATCTGTTCATATATGGACATCTGTGTGTGTTTGTGTGTGTGTGTGTGTGTGTGTGTGTATGTATGCATGTATATATGTGTATGTGTATGTGTATGTATATGTCTACGTGTACATGTACATGTACGTGTACGTGTACGTGTACATGTACATGTACGTGTACGTGTACGTGTACGTGTACGTGTACGTGTACGTGTACGTGTACGTGTACGTGTACGTGTACGTGTACGTGTATGTGTATGTGTATGTGCATGCGTATGAGCATATGTGTGTATGTGTTCGTGTGTGTGCATGATTGGATGTGTGGTTGTGTGAATGTATGTGTGTGTGTGTGTGTGTGTTTGTGCATATTTTGTGTGTGTACTTTACATAGATATTCAGGTGCGTGTGTGTGTAGTTGTGTGTGTATGTGTGTGTGTGTGTGTGTGTATGTGCTTCGTATGTGTTTGCGTATGAATACATAAGCATGTTTTAGGTCCTATTTTCATATTGTGTTTGTACCCACTTGGCGTATCGTCTATAAATTAGTCCCATATCCTAGCTCACACGTTTTATGCTTTCCCCAGCTTCCTCACGGTCAGATGCGGCCAGTAGCAGTGGGTACGAGAGTATGCGATATGACAACAGTCATGCGTCAAGCGACAGCTGCAGCGAGAGAGGCTCTTTCACGTCAAAGAAAAAAAGAGGTAGGTTGCGTTGATACTGTTGTGAAATTAAAGTACAGTATAGAGCGATATTAAGAGGTCTTCCGTAGAAACAAGGCAGTTCAATTTCTGGAACCAGCTACATAGTGAAGCATTTTATTGAGTGATGTTTTACCTGGGATACCCCCTCCTAGGCACACGCACGCATAGATGCATACATATATACATACAGATCTACATACATACAGATATACATACATACATACATACATACATACATACATACATACATACATACATACATACATACATA
>JANVCK010171301.1:0-10919 GCA_026546655.1 Epizoanthus illoricatus
GCACGGATTTATGTAAATCAGATTGCGCACGAATTGCGTACTTTTTTTCCGGCTAATTCGGCCCCTTATATACTACTCACCCCCACTCTTCTTCTTAAAGTTGAGTATGTAAATTGCGATATATCTGAACATGCCGTCTTCAATATTGACGTGGGGCGGAGGACACCGAGAGTGGTCGTGACTGTAGTGTAAGATCATACTTGTATTATATTCCAAATTATTATTTTCTCTTCTAGGCTTGTGTGGTAAAAAGGAAATTCAAGAAGGCTGAGTCGTTGATAAAACAAGCTTTATTTCTTTCCAGGTAAGAAATCAGAATTATGTGGTAGAAAATAAATATTGTTTTGACTGTGTGCAGGCTTACATTCACTATTTGTTTCATTCACTCATTCATTCATTCATTCATTCATTCATTCATTCATTCATTCATTCATTCATTCAATCGTTCGTTCGTTTGTTCAATCATTCATTCAATCATTCAATGAATCATTCATTCATTCATTTAATCATTCAATCATTCATTCAATCAATCAATCATTCAATCAATCATTCAATCATTCATTCATTCATTCATTTATATATAAATCAGTAAATGTGCCTTATATCGTCAACAATTAATTAATTGATTAACAATCATAAACAATCCGGGAGAAATTAATTGAAGTTTCTTGTCAGTTTATATCTTGTTAATATGCCGTTGTGTTTGCTATTATTTAGTTGTTGTGTTATTGGTTTATTGTTTATAGTTTAAAACCATTATCTTAAATCCGTTGTCTTAAAAACCGTTATCTTTAAAACTAAAAAAATCACTAGATTTAGTAGTCGCTAAATCCCAAAAAACAAGTTCGCTAAGTTAATCGCTGCTAATGATAGTAACTTTTTAAGGCATGTATATAGTTGTATACTTGTTTCTATCACAATTATTATTAACAGCTTTGTATTCACATTATATTCGTAGTTTGGTCTTGTTTCACTGAGTATGTTTCAGCTTAATGCTATCTGTCTAAGCGCCACCACATTTTTTGTTATTGCAGACAACATTTTGGGGATTGTCATCCCAAGTACGCTGACGCCTTAATTGACTATGGATTCTACTTGCTCAATGTGGACTCCATCCGCCTTTCGGTACAAGTTTACAAAGTAAGTGCAGACACAGTTGCAATCTTGTGCAAAGTAATACAAATCGATGCAAGTTTTGGGGGACCATCTTTTCGTTTCGTTTTTTTTCTTTTGTTTGTGCACTTACTGAACTATGTTAGTATGTAGTGTTGACGGTACCAGAACTTAAATATTACAATAATTAGGGTGGCACTAAAACCTATTCACATATTTTTTTTAAAAAAATTGCCAAAATGTTTGCTATCTTATGTTAATAAAAATCAAATAATAAAAAACGGGGCTCACTAAACTCATTTTCGAGAAAATGTACTTTAATAGATGTCAAAAATAGGGTGTTCTAAAAGCCTCCTGGGGTTTTGATGGTAACTATAATCATAGTGAAAGTACGATGGTCAATAAGTTAAAGAAAATTTGTTATAGCACAAACCAACAACAACTGTTATCCAACATCCATGATTTAAGATAATATCGAATCTTATACTTTATTTCACAAAAAATGAAAAACAGGTAGGAGCCACCTTAAATAGTTATTCATTGTGTTCTGCAGGCTGCGTTTCACGTGCGAGAACAAGTGTTTGGGTGCAATAACCTGCACGTAGCGACCGCTCACGAGGATCTTGCATATGCACTGTACGTACAGGAATACAGCACAGGAAATTTTGAAGAGGCCAAGTGAGTAATAATAGTTGTATTCAGATATTCGTGGACGTAATCTTCATCAGTTCTCAAGAATTCCTACAAGTTAACCTGGTCTTATAAGTTAGACTATCAAATTTTACATTGGACAAATGGTTTAGTCACTGCTATATTGAACCGATAGGTTGATATACGGATACGTTGCTGAGACATGTCCCTCCCATGTTGGCACACACGGTGAGACTTGTATCATGGGTTTGAGGGGGCACTGAAGTAAACAAAGAGCTGTTTGCTAAGAAAAATCAGATTCCCGTTTTATGCAGTAATATACTTATGTCAAGGGGTGATAATTCCATGGAATAGGTTTTTTTGCTAGGAAACGTGAGAAAACATGCTGATAATACAACACGTAACATCTGAACGTGTCCCTTCGTGTATGCCTTAACCCTATCCAGACTGGGCTTTTTCGGCCTCAATAAGGTTTTTTTTGGGGGGGGGACTATTCAGCCCCCCTTTTTAACTTCCCTATTATGAATGGTAGCAAAACCGTAATTGGCAGATTAGTAATTAGTCCATGATTTACATTTTGTTAATTAGATACTTTGATTATGACGTCATATGACGTCACAAAGACGCCATCTTGGACTTCATGGCGGCCATCTTGGATTTTTGATGACGTCGTAATGTTGCCTTAATTGATTTGAAATTAATTAAAAGCACCAGAATCGGCCTTAGCTAAGCTAGAAAAAATGCCTCCCAGTCTGGATAGGGTTAAAGGCCCATTTGCAACCAGCACGCTTTGCGTATGGAAACAAATTTCATGTAACTTGATTAATTTCTTTTTTATCGCTCTGACTTAAGGGGCTTTCATTTATTACGGCTTGGGAGGCGGCAAAACGTGCAAGGAGAAATTTTGAATTTTATGCACCCCCCTCCGCAGCGGAATGAAGTTTCACAACCAGTCAATCCTTTGGCTTAAGAGCTTCTTCTTCATACCTAATTAATGTATAATTTATTAAATTCCATTTTGCAATAAAAAACACTGAATTACAATAGATAAACAATTTAAAAAACTATTAACAATGGATCATAATGAAAAATGATTTGGTATTATTAAAACAATAACCCCTACTAATAATTTCAAAACTACTAGCCCCGTAATTTCCAGCCCCCCCAGGCCATAATAAATGAAAAACCCCATTTTAATTGTTTCAAAATAACTTATAATACCATTCTCAGTGCTTTGTAACTCCAATACATGAGAATAGAAATCCTGAACATTTTGTTGATAAATTATTATAAGTAAAACAGACACTGTACATAGTGTTTTTGAAAGGCGGTAACTGAGGATAATAGTCTGAGCTCATTCTTACTTCCAGGGCTCATGCCCAGGCCTCCATAGACATTATAACGAGAGTTCTCCCCGATGACCATCTTCTCCTGGCCTCATCGAAGAGAGTGAAAGGTACGGGCGTTGAAATTTACGGCTGTACTAAATAAATCTGTGATTTATGAAAATAACATTTCTATTTTCCGTAACATAAAACGGAGAACTTATGATTAAGCAGGTTTATCGAGGTTCGATGCATTTTGGGGCTACTTCAATAATTTGTTGTTCTGGCCAACGCAGAATTCGCCTCAGAACACATTACTATAATCTTCCTCAGTCACCTTCTTAAAGAGGCCATCCGATCAAAAGTGTACTGGGAAACACAGGTTTATATTCGAGTTACTCACATTAGTCACCCATGAGGGTGCTGTGCAGCATGAAAAAGAATTTTGAAATTTTACCCATTCAAGTTGCTTGTTAAGAGAATAAGACCACACTACTGCTGCAATACAACAGGGCCTGGTTTTGGCCACAACTACGTTATATTTATGGGGCGGCCCGCGGAAAATTTAAAGCGAAATGTAGTCAACGTAGACTGCTTGGTGTTGGCTCTGTAAACAGAATTATCTTATTAAAAATTTGGTGTATATAGATAAAACGTATAAATTTACAAACGTTTTCAACCTTGCGGTCATCTTCAGGTTATAAAATAAACTGTAAAGGATAACATGCTCATAAAATGAAAAGCGCACGGGACAATGTTGCGTTGATTAATTATTTGAGTTTACGTTATTCCCTGCGGTAACAGTGTCAAAGGAAAAGCTTGAACTTGTAGGGTAGGGGCGGAGTTTGGCAGTTATATTAATCAATTATCTTAATCAATTATAAACTGCCTAATATGGACTAATACAATACCAAAATTTTATTTAAGGGCAGAAGTGTTTTTTACTCGAGGTTCCCTTTAAACAATAGACGCAACTCTATCACACAATTAGTTTCATTTTAACTGATAACGCCATGTTCGTGTTGCTTAGCTTTGATACTGGAGGAGATAGCGATCGACTGTCATGACAGAAAACAGGAGCAGGAGAACCTACATGAAGCGCAGTTGCTTCACTTGTCGTCCCTCGAGCTGGCCAGGTAGTATCCAGAGATTTGTGTGAATTATGAGAAGAATGGTTATGATGACGTTAATACCTAGAGTTATGACTATGACTGTGAGTGATACTGTGACTGTCACTGTAGCTGTAATCATGACTTGACTGGCTGTGGCGTTGGCTATGACTGCTACTGCGACTGCAGCTGCGACTGCGGCTGTGGCTGTGGCTGTGGCTGTGGCTGTGGCTGTGGCTGTAACTGTGACTATAACTATGACTGTGACTGTGGCTGTGGCTGTGACTATGGCTGTGACTGTGGCTGTGGCTGTGGCTGTGACTATGATTCTGGCTGTGACTCTGGCTGTAATTATGACTGTGGCTGTGGCTATGACTGTCTCTGTGACTGACTGTAACTGTGACTGTGGTTGTGGCTCTAGCTGTGACGGCTGTAGCAGTGCTGTGATCGTGACTGTCACGCATGACTGTGACTATGTTATAGTAAGATAAAATCCACACTATTTCGCACTCTAACTCTATCTGCGATTGCCACCACTCCTACATTCTGCTAGACGCACTGGGTGTGACACAGGTGAATAAATACCGAAACATCCCCCACGTTTAATTGCGGTACTTCCAGTCCATATTTAACCTATAAACCAACAGAGCAAACAGCTATCGAGAATGTGGGTTCTACTAGAACACAGTCTCCAAATACTTGTAACTGTCCAAAATAAATTCCGTATATTTAACAGTTGTATGTATCCCTCACTTTTATGTTCGCATTCTCTCACTAGCTGTTGTGTTGTGTTGTGCTGTACCGTGCTGTGCCGTGCCGTGCCGTGCCGTATGTTGGGGTTGAGCTGAATAGACCTTATGCATTATGACGTAGCACATCAATATTCTTTTGTTGCCTGACTACTGCATATACCACAATGCATCGTTTCAGTAGTTACGCAACAAAAAATATTAATGTACTACGTCATTATGCATAAGGTCTATTGCGAATGACACAACTCACGAGGTCGAACCAAAAGGCCTCACTTTAATTCAGGCAGTATCAGAACTGTGCATGGCTGTAAATGCTTATCGGGTTTATTATTTCTCTTTGCGACCCATTAGAAAGGCGTTTGGGGAGAACAACGTCCAAACTGCAAAGCACTATGGGAATTTGGGTCGGCTGTATCAGTCCATGAGAAAGTTTCAGGTAAGACAAGTGTATTCATACTTTAAAGCCACTGGCCTGTTTTCATTTGTAATAGTTCTTTGCAAGAACTACAAAAATTAGTTTCCTCCATTGTCAAGGATATTTTGTCGTTTTCCTGATCATCCACTGATCGTTGCTTTACCGATATTTGTTTTCAGGAAGCTGAAGAAATGCACAAAAAAGCAATTGAAATCAAAGAAAGGATACTAGGAAACGAAGTAAGTTGCTGTCTTTTACTTCTTTCTTTTGTTTGCATGCAGAAACTTGTAGGGAGTTTACGATCATTGCGACTCTTAACTACCTTCACTGCCTTGGAGTATTTGGTTGTATGCAATTTAGATTTGTTTCAAATCTGTATTTGAAAGTGACTGTTTCCAAATATTGTAGTTAGATAATTGTATTTTATCTATATCTAGATAATTGTTATTACGATTATGATTATGTATGCAATTTAGATTTGTTTCAAATCTGTATTTGAAAGTGACTGTTTCCAAATATTGTAGTTAGATAATTGTATTTTATCTATATCTAGATAATTGTTATTACGATTATGATTATGATGGGGCTTAAGATTAGTTTCATAAGTATTTAGATTATTACGATTATAATTATGATTGACTATATTGTGATTGTGATTGATTATGATTATGATTATGAGAATATTATGATAATATTATGATTATGATTATGATAATATTATGATTATGATTGATTATGATTATGATTATTATTATGATAATATTATGATTGTGATTGTGATTATGATTATGATAATATTATGATTATGATTATGATTGTGATTATGATTATGATTATGGTGGTATAATTATAATTATAAGTATGACTGATTGTGATTATGATTGATTATGGTGTTAAAATTATGATTATGTTATCATAATAATAATAATTATGATTATTGTATGCTTGAACTATCCTTTCTACAATTACTCCCTTTCCGTTCGTCCAGGATTATGAGGTAGCGCTATCACTTGGACACCTGGCATCACTGTACAACTATGATATGGAGAGATATGATAGAGCAGAAGAACTCTACCTTCGATCAATAGAAATAGGTCAGTATGAGAGGCACGTGGTTATGACCACACCCCACTGTGGGTAGTGTTTATCTTTGTTAACTGTCGTTAGTGGTACATACATCACAGCTGAACTTAAAATATTTTACATGTGTTGCACTGACACTGATAATGAGGTTGTTTGTTGGAATAGTGTTATTCAAATTAATGTTTTATATGCACTCTTGATATTTTTAATGAATTGAACATATTTAAATATAATTGCTTCTATTAGTTTCTTCACACACATATGTAAGTGGAGAAATGTAAAGTATTAGAACTATTTAATTAGATTGTATTACTACAGTCCCCAATTAGTAGACCCTCTATCTTATTGTACGACAGAAAAAGCTTACAGACGTTTATTGTCTTCGTTTTGATGAGACAGATGAACTATATCAGATATATGGCAGATCAGTTATAACATACACCAGGTTGAATTGAAATAAAGTTTTGAGTTCCTCTTTATGGAAATCGGTCTTGTTGTCTTACATTCTATTTTATGCTTGTAAAAAATGTACTACCTTCCCACTATTTTACATAATGGTCATCGCCATCTTGAATGATGACGTCAATTCGCGTTCTTGCTACAAAAGGACTGAGCCGATCTGCCCAAACGATCCCAGAGAGAAATGTTGCAGATGCTAATTTTGCATGAAAAGAATCAAACAGAATCCTTAACTCGTTCGAATTGTGATGTGATTGTTTTTTAGACGAGATAAATAAACTCATCGTACCGTACCGAAGCGATAGCTTGCAAAAAAATCTTGGTGGCACATTGTGGAATACACTCGTTAGCGCGGTGCCTTCTGGGATCGTTTGGGTAGAGTGGCGCATACAAGACAAGAAGCTGGAACACAGTACAACGCCATACAATATAAAAGAACAAAATAATGCTTTCGTTTTTTCATTTCCATTGCACTGTATCGCATTCTTCCTTGTTGTGCTGCACTTGCAACAGAAAAAAGAACAGTCCGTGACCAGTCCATGCGGCAGCTATTTTGACGAGAAACTAGGATTATTTTTATTTGGCCTTAAAGTTAGGTTTTATTAGTTTTAGTTACTGTTCCGTTAATATGTTTTTATCCTTTTTCACAGGACGAAAATTATTTGGTGATGGCTACAGCGGGTTAGAATACGATTATAGAGGATTGATTAACCTTTACGATTCAATAGGTGAGATATTGTATAACGCAGTAAAGTATAACACAGATTATATGTCAGGAGCTGGTTTACTGCGAAATGACACTGATAGAAATGTTATATCACAGTAGTATGTTTTGCATATCTCGTACTAGGCGTGCACATTATTTGCCAATATAGCGTTTCTAGGTTTATGGTAACCCTCGTACGTGCAATCAATTTTTCTCAACGTGATGGGGCGGAGGACCATTTAGTCTTTCTCCCCCCGAAATTTCTAAAGTAGATAATTAAAAGAAATAAAGCTCTTTGGTGCGTAATTATTCTACCGAATTCGTATTAGTTTCTATGGTAACAGTCACGTGTTAGTTATTTCCAGTCGCCTATTGTAGTTGCGATGTCCGCTGTTCGTACGCAACCTTACAGATACAACGGTGAAACAAATAGGCAGAGGTAACAAATATCATCCACTGATCTAATTTGCAGAAACTATAACTGATGGTGTTATTTAATTAGTACCAAACAGTTTACTTAATTGGTACCTATAAATAACTAGAAGTTTTATCTTAACAGATTTAAAGCAAAGTTTCATTTTCTAAAACCTTGGAGAGGGGTTAAACTGGTTCCTCCCTTGTCCGTTGGGAGATTGGGAGTATTGTCATAGTAAAATACTGCATAATGCATTGCATTCTGGCTTACAACAATTTTTTGTTTATCTGCAGAGAATTTTGATTCAATGGAACGATACCACCGAATACTGAACAACTGGAAGAGGATACGCGAGAGTGCACCAGCCGCGAGTCCAGTTCATAACGAAGTTCAGGATCCCTGGCCAACGAATCAATTTATTAGACAGTTCCTGAGCCAACCAGACTGACTTTGTACACCTTGTGTAGATATGTATTATAGCGAATCTTAATCGTCCTCCAAGACAAAGGGGGTAGTTAAAATAACTTTAAAACTTTAGTTGTAGCTCGGTAATGGGAACCGGGGGTACAAATAATTTATCATTTTGGTGATAGGAGGGGGAGGTCGGCAAAAAAAAGTAATAATTGTCGATAGTAGGGGAGGGGGCATGGGAAATATAAAATTGTCGGTAGTGGGAGGGGAGTGGGTAGGTATAATTTATAACTGCAGGAGTAATAAAATAGTTGTCAGTAGTGAGAGGCTAACGGAAGGATTAATTTACAACTGTCAGTGGGAGGGGAGGGGAAGGAATAGTTTATAGTTATCGGTGATTGGGAAGGCAAAAGTAATTTACAGGTGTCGGTAGTTGGAGGGGAGGATCGGGAATAATTTATGACTATCGATGATGCGGGGGAGGAGAGGGAAGGAGCAAGAAGTACTCGAGCTTGTCATCAAATTCAACATCTGTACTCGAAATTGATGAACAGCTTGTTAAATTCTTGATTTAAAATAGGTCCATGGATAGAAGAAAAAAATATAAAAAATATAATATAATAATGTTGCTGCAGATAAAAGAACCTGAATATAAACAAATTGCTATTTAAACAGTATGTTATGTATATATAACGACTACTGCATGTCTTGACAAGCATTCGCTGGACACTGTGCTGTTACTTTTTACTAATATAGTAGATTTTTTGTGACAAGAAAATTTTTAAACGGCGAGAAATTCCTGTAGAAAACTAGCAACGTGACTCGACAGTGTGCTTCTTTGTTAACCATCATAGCACCGGTTTTTCGTATTGCTCCGAGATGAGGCTGTTTGATCTGTAGATCTGATTCCACCCAGAATGGCCAAGTATATACCTTAACAATGATATTCGACAAAATGGAAAATGTACATAATGATTTCAAATGAGTCTAGTGTTTGCTTGCCTACATCATTTAATATATGCAAATTTCTGATACAGAGGATCAAAAACGATAGGGGTGGAAGCTTTTGTCTGTTATTTCAATCTTTCATTTGGGTCAGACACACGAAACCCAAGCTCGTGATTAGTGGTGCGATTTACAAGACTTTTGTATGGGTTACACAGGAGCGACACGATTTATAAGACTTTATATATGGGAACGTACGAACGACATGATTTATAAGACTTTGTATGGGTTATGCGGGAGCGACATGATTTATTAGACTTTGTATGGGTTATAATGGAGCGATATGATTTATAAGACTTTGTATGGGAACATACGCACGACATGATTTATAACACTTTATATGGAATTGCAATTCATTATTGTGAATTGTTATATAATTGTTGTAAATATGAAAATAAAAATGACATACCTTAAAATCAGCCAGTTTTGGATTAATTTCGAATACTTTGGAAGCTGTTTAAGGTAATTTACAGCCGTAAGTATTACACTTCGTTGTACAGTATAACTACTATGGCTGCAAAGTACCTTCAAAACGCTTCAAACAGCTTCCAAAGTATCTGGAATTAATCCAAAACTGGTTGATTTAATTGTTTATTTTCATATTTTCAACAATTATATAACAATTCACAAGATTGAATTGCAATTCCATACAAAGTCGTATAAACTGATCGATCCTGCGTTCCGACACAAAGTCTTATCAATCATCATGTCGCTCCCGTGTAAGCCATCCAAATCTTATAAATCGAATCGCTCATCATGAGCTTGGGTTGCCTGTGAGTCAGATAGCCGCTAGAATAATGTCTGGAACATTTTTTCAGTCGTTTCCCGCAACCTGATGCATTGGAACATGCCGCAGCAATGTTTACCGTTGTTTGTCTTGGATATAAGTGCATGATCAAGTTTAATCTTAACAGAACCAAATACTTTGCGAGAAGTTGCTCACAGAGGGTTGATCCATCCTACCCACCCACAAATGTCAGAGACATATATTCGAATGTATTGTTTCAAGAATGCAAAACTATGTACAAAAGTGCAGGAAGAACTAAACGTTTATGTATACTTCCTTCGTTGCCAGCACGCATATATTATACACACAATGCTGCAAATTCGTTGAGTTCTGAAGTAAAGTGTTGGACAACTTAGAATTTTAGCAGGCCTAGATAGCTGAATCAGATGAAGGCGAGAGCATTCGCCACTAAAGGGCCGTTCACAATTTTCCACATTTTCACTTCATACAAAGCGTACCTGGGTGAGGGGGTTATATACCAGCTTACTCCTTTACAAGCACAAGAACATGTCGATCCAAATCTGATTTACTGCCAAATTGATAAATCGAGATTACCGCGCTTGACGCGTTTCGTTTCGTTACTATTTAAGAAATAGAAAACGCTTCCGTGCTTTCCATCGAGTTATGGTAACACGAGTGCAAGTTTGGGAGAACAAGAAATAGTTGTGGTAGCACGAGCCGAAGGCGA
>JANVCK010171412.1:0-10919 GCA_026546655.1 Epizoanthus illoricatus
AAAGTAATAAATAATGTAAACATGGCCAACCTTCAGGTGAAAGCTCGGCATTTCACTTACCGTTGGTAATTGCTAGTTATAAATATCAATTATAATAGCAATTTTATTTTCCGACATCCACTATGGCGCTCTGATGCACCGCTCATGAATGTCGCAAGTCAGTCTTGGCCCAGATCTAGAGACTTGGTACACTTTGTGTACCATATTTACTTTTAAATTCTATTTGTTTTATTTAATACTCGGTGCAGCTTTTCGCATTTAAAGTCGAAGTCAAATGCGCGCTATATATGGTATGATCTGCGAAAACAGAAAGCGCTTTTTAAATTTTAATGCAAAACTGAAAACAAATGCAGGCAACACCCCGACACCGGGTTACCGGGTAGCTATATTAGTATATAGTACTAGCTGGATTAAGCCCAACAATGAAGTTTAATGCGTGGGTACGGCTGGGTATAACTGCCACACCGAAGCGTAAAATGATAGATTAATCCTGTTCTAGTTTTACAACTGGTTCATTGTAAACATTATCCACATCTTACCTCCTCTGCACGGCTGCGGGATAGGGCGATCCTCCTGCAATCATCAACATGCACCAAACAACAACTGAATCTCCAGCGATCTCCAATATAGGGTATTAAAACCAACGTATAATACAACCATGCTAGCTAAAAATCTGAATGAAAATACAAACCAATCGGAGATCATCCACTGAATACAGCACTGCAGACAAGTTCTTCTCTGCCATATCTATCTTCTTCAGGTGATTTCAGGTGATCTGCACATGCGAGAAATCCAAGAAACGCGGTGGACTGAAACTAGTTGTTTCAGCCGCAGATCAGTAAAACCGAAGGCTCAGGTTTTAAAAATATGCGAACATTTGCGAACATCGGACTCAGAGACCTGACACAGCCTCACCACATGCGCAGAGGGTTAACTAGCAAACTAAATAGAAAATTGTAGGAGTATATGGCTAAACTGTTCAGTTATTTTGTAGTATAACGACAGTAAAGACTTATCCCAACATACCATTTATTGTTCATTATTACAACAAATATTAATTCACAGAGAACCCTGCCGAGTGCGAAATGCTATGAAACCATCCCCCAAAACAAGAAAAACAAGTGCGAAGTGCTTGGGGGATCCGGGAGGGCATAGCTTCCCCACGCCAAACTGGTGGACTTATAACCGGGAAGGGGGGGGAGCTTATATAACAGGGATTTCACGGCATGTCATTATTGGCTCTCGCAGCTTCACGTACCACTCGTAAATTAGCGATCGTAGCAAGTAAAGCTACAAACCAATGATAATTGACGTTATGATGTTAGGGTTGCAAGTTTTTATTATCATTTTCTGGAGCAGATCCAGGATATAGCGAGAGGGGGTTCGATTCTTGGCGAGAGAGGATTCGATTCTTGAGTTTCTAGGTGGTTTGGGGGTATTCTTCCCCCCTAAAACGTTTGCAAATTTAAAAGGTTCTTAGAGACGCGTTTTCAAGCTGAGGGAAGTTCGACCGAACCACCCGAACTCCCTCTGGATCAACCCAAGATTTTGCTATAGCTACAAAATAACTGAACAGCTTAGCCAGTTGCTAACCCTCGTTGTTTGTCTGTGATAGTGTCATTTTAACTTTCTTTTGAAAGGTACAAAATTCTGCCGAGAATGGTGTGATACCGTTAGACTGAACTGCAAATTGTTATTTTACATTTGAAATTGTTTACATGTCGTGTTGTTTGACCTTGTTTATCACTGGTCACTGATCATTAATGGCCGGAACTGATCTTTGTTTGAAGTGTTTTGATGATGGAGACGGCACGGGACCAGTGAAGCAAGCCGACAACAAACCGGTGAATAGCGGAAACGAGGACAATGGTGTACACCCTCTCAATGTTACTGACGCTGACGACAGCAAGTCGATCACTGAAGCCGGACGTAGACGGTTCGCAGTCGCAGTCTGATAACTACAATAATGACCGTGACTAACAGCCAAAAGATCGAAGATTGATAAAAGTACCCTTAAAATTATCCGGTCCGATGTTTGTCTTCAATTTCTTGGACTTTTTCGACGAAATGTTTGTGTATGTCCTTTAAAAGTAATTTGAAGCATCACTCGATCGCGAAGCTGAAGGGCCTGGGTGCCCTGGAGGGTACCTAGCTATGCTTAACCACTACCATCTTTGCCAGTGAGCTCCAAACTTTCGAAACGTAATCTTAGCAGCAAGAAAATGGGATTTATAGACATACTTCGCTCTCACATCTCTCACGATCTTGCTTCACAACTCCAGACGCCTGCACTGTTTCACGTTTGGCGGTTTGCATTTTAAAACAACTCTAAACTGGCTCGCAAAGAAGATAAATAGTTCGTGCACATGTATGCGTATGCACACCGAAACAGATGATGTTTTGTTTTGCAATAATTGGATTAGGAAGAAGTTGTGATAAGTATTCCCTGGAAAAGTGATTAGTTTTGTTTGATTTGTTATTTAATAAGTGAGACGACCCAAAAGCGAGTCACGCGAAGAACCGGGTCGACCGGAACTGAGAGGCGAGGTGGGGAAGTGATTCTTTGCCTAATCTGTTCGCAATCACAGTTCTCCCGCCTAAAAGCGAAGCCGTAAGTTTGAAGTGGGACTATAAGTGTGCTAACTTATCACTTACATGAAAACCTTTAAAATTCCGATTGAAAAAGTCACAAATATTGCGCAACTTTCCTGTTATTTGTGTTAAATGGTCCACACCCTGCCACTTCACATTTTTCATAAATTTCGAACTAAATAATATTGCATACACTGTGCGTGTTGATTTATCAATCAGAATTTCCTGTGTTTTATTTCATGCAAATACTGAGTACGCTAAAGATGCTCCAGCTACAGATCAGAAAAAAAATACGCACTCAAAAACAAAAAAATAAATACAGATATACATGTAAGTGTTTTGAGGACGCTTGCTCAGTAAATATGTGGCTTCATGCACTCACGCCATGTACACGATTTGTTATCGAAGAATATCAACCCTCGATTGACGAGAAATATAGTATCAATTTCTTAGTGTAGAAAGAAATCAAGTTTATATCCGAGTTTGATGAAAAAATTTAGGAAGATGTCAATCGGACTTGCATCACCCCATAATTTGTTTGTACGTATCTGTCCGTAATGTAAAACTCGGCACATGTCAACAATCCATACCACACTACTAATACGGGGTATAAACTAATAAAGAGACTGATTCTACAAATGTTGCATATATTAAACATCAGTCATCAGTTGAAAACTTTCAGGAGTAAAAACTGCGGAATATACTAATAAACACTGCAGGTCAGTTACTAGCTGCAGTGGAGATTGTATAAACTTTCTCTCCTCCCTGCCAAACCGACTTTGAAAAATAATGAAATGGATCGTATATCATTTTGAAACATACTTTTGTCAAATATTTAATTTCTAATACCACACACACACACACACACACACACACACACACACACACACACACACACACACACACACCATTGGCCGCGAGGACGCTCTGCAGACATTATCCGGCTCTCATAGGATATGCGCACTTGTAAACATTAGTACTGAACGAGGAGAATTTGATTTGTGAGGCGTTTGAAGAAGAAATGGTGCAGTAACACTAAACAAACAAACTCAACAGCATACTCCTCGGATATCAGCCGGATTAATTGCAGTGACTGGTATCCGTCTATATTAAGTATTGAACCCTTAGTGCTTATCAGTATTTTAAAATTCAAGTTCACGTTTCTTTCAAAATTGTTCAAACTCTCCCTCAAACATTTGAATAGTACTACAATTTCCTAAGGCCTGTTAAGGAGCTCTAAGGCCATGGCTACCAACTTTGAAATTTCGAACTGAACAACACTAAATATAACACGAAAATTCATTATTTATATACAAATTCTACAGAACGAACGCGCGCCGAGCTTTGCACGAAACTGTAAAGAGACTATAAAGCACGCGTGCAAACAAACTATAAAGTATTAATCCCATACAAGCTAACTGAACATTACGTCAGTTGCATGTGCGGCAACATCTGTAGCTAGTGTATACTGTATAGAACAACTCTTCCTTTGCACATTTGCTATAATGAGTATTATAATCCTATATCATAGATAAAAGGAATATATTTTTTCAATCATGCTTTCTGGCGTACTCATAGTATATTCTTTCGTGTTGTACTTGAGTGAGCTTCATATAAATTATAATGTTTGTCTCATTATCCATAATCAAGACAAGATCACTAATTGATAGCCGACCAACCTTGACTGCGATACAAAGATCCCCACCCATTCATTTACGTAGTGATGATCCAGTCGTCGATTGTCACGGCTTTCCTTCCGCTCATTAACAGCAGTGTTATATTGCCCTTGGACGTAACTCTTTCCACTCTAACAAATTCTGCAGACTTCCTGATTACTACACCAAAGCATAGTACTTGATGAACTAGGTGCTTTATTCCTGGGTTTATTCTCTCAAATTATTGAATACGCCGAGACACATTGTTTTGTAATTCTCTTGTATTATGCATATATGATATAATCATTTAATATTAGAGGGTTCTTGTGATATACGGTCGCCGACTCAGTGAAGCCTGAAGGTTTAAAAGTGCTTACAGACTAGTGCTTGTACGGTGCTCAGACTAGTTCGAATCCCTCAGTTTGTCTAGTTTTGGCAGCCGCGGCGGTGAACTGGTATTAAAAGTAGTATGTTCAGCTATTAAATATAGTTGATGCAATGAATTACACTTAGCAAGCTGCTGTAATAAAAACTTGATATTGGCTCGAGCATAATCCTCGTTGTGACATGATCACGTTGTAAGAAGGGCTCATAGATGATAGAGTATGTTGTTGTTTCGAGACTGTTTGAAAAAGTCGGAGAGTTGATAAAAAAAGACAAATATGTAAATAACCGTTGCTTGTCCCTCACTCCAATCCAATGTCTTCTCTTTGGTTTCTTTTTGAAGTTTGTCTTTTTCCAGCCTGGAGAGGTATCTAGTATGCTGGCTCTGGAGAAACTAGTACTGTGGATGATCTTTATATTTTTTTCCGCATTTCTATAACATTTTTGTCTGATAATATATCAAATAATTTATAAGAGACTATCAGAAATCAAATTTGCTAAAACTGTAATTTCGGCCGGTAACACAAAACGGTGATAAGAATCTTCTTCTTAAATATATAGAGACCACATTCCATTGTATAGGCGACAAAATGTATCATGATCTAGCCCATACCCTGTGGAACACAAATCTACACATACTTCATGCAATATCTTCATATATTCGTAATTTATTAACATCAGACCAGTCATTCTTGTACCATCCTGTACTGCAATGCCTCAACTGATTGCAAAAATGATTCACAATATCTTAGTCAGTTAGGGTAGTTTCTATTTCCACTATACATTTGCAATTCAAAGGTCAATAAAATTCACATTAAGCTGTTTGCCTGTGGGAATCTGAAGAACTTGTTATTGTGATATACTATTGGTTATAGTATTGGTTATAAAGCCCGAGGTACTTGCCAAGCTTCCGTTGATCGCACGGTAGTAATCCACCAAAATCCTCTGAACATTTTCTTCTGAAGACAAAGTTATCATTTATCATGAAGCCCTGAGTCGCAAACAACTGAATAGCTAGTATTATATCGAACCATATAAGAAAATACGCCCAAACTCTGCATGATTTTATACGTTAATTATCCAACTGGATGTAAGATCTAAAAGAATCTCCACCTACTACATGTTACGATACTGTAACTTACGCTAGTGAAATGTTGCATCACCTAATTTCTGTGAGTTATGTTATTTATGGTCAAATGTCATCACTGCAAATAAACAACTTAATTCGCGCAGTGACTTGAGCTGAAATGCAGGATGGTACGGATAGCAGTGAATCACGATTCGTCTAAATTGAGTTCAATATTCGGTCACGGTTGCGGTAGTTGTAGAATACTGAATAGTCTGGTATGGGCCGTTTACTATAAGTATAACAAGTTATTCTAGCTTTCCTTCGTTTCATCACTTTTGGAGATGTTTGCTTCCTAATTGAAGATATAAAATCCCAATCAAAGCAATTTCAGGCCTTTTCAGTACGAAAATCCGATAAATGACCGTAGCAATGTCCTTCACTTCGTCAGTTCTATAGTCACCTTGAATGATATTTGCTGAACATCTTCCCACAGAATTTTGCAGTCATCAACTTCCGACGAGTCCACGTAACGGTTCCGCTACGTAGCGATTTTCCGATAGCAAGACTTAACATATAATTAACAAAGATTACCTTTGTTTACATCTGTTTTTCTGTTAAACATTTACCTCATGTCCTTTCTTCTTCCGCTTTTCATCCGCCTACGTGCTTGAGCCCGCTGCAAATCAGCGGGCTGTTTTTTAGGGAACTACAACCACCTGAAATTAAAAGGAAAAGTCCTAAAAGCCGAGACAAAAAAGAAACGATTCGAACATTTCTGGCTGTTGTCTCTTGTTTTACAAACTTCAAAAAGAGTTTCAATTATTAATTGTAATGCCTTTAGTTCTACATGTACCTCTTGATGGTAACGCGTAACGTGCATGGAAGTGTGTTATGTGACTTCCGGTTACAAGTTTTTCACTGCGAATGTTGTTTACTTCCGTTTTTGAAAGTAAGTTTTAAGACGCATGCAATTTCTTGTAAAACTGTACTTAGAACTGTCACTCACTACAAGTATACTGATATGCACGCATTGTAATTTAAAATGCAGTAAAACTCAAAGAGTCAGGCAGTGCACGAAACAAATTAGTTATGTCGAGTAATTTAAAATGACTTGAAAGTTTGTCAGGATATATGAACTACCGCCCACACGTTGTCGTATCCACAGTGCTCAGAATGTCTTCAGATGCCTCATTTCCTTGCAGCTAGAAGCATGAATTGATATTATTATAATACATATCATGACATATTTCTCTATTCTTGCCCTCCCGCCTACAAGAGACGTGAAGAGTTTTTCCACCCGCCCACACAATACGATAGTCTACGTACGTAGAGCCTTTTCTTTGTTCACTTCATGGATCGTTGGAACACAATAATCAGCACAGCTTCTGTCATAACGTGTGGCAAGAACAAAGAGGAACGGTTGGTTATTTTCAATAGGCATATAACTTTATACGTCAGTTTGACTTTATGACTTCCATAACAACAGCAAACATGACTCAAACACTGAAATAACTCACTATCTCCCAATTTTAGTTCGTTATATATGTTACCCACGCTTTACCTTGTGCATACAGCAGACGGGATCAGTGCTTGTAGGAGATAACACAGAAATTTACTTGCTACCCGTTTTAAAATGGAAGAATTCTTCAGTGGACAAGCTCATTTGGAGGTGAGTTAAAAATCACTGTTTTCTCGGGAGAATTTCCAATTTCAGTTGCGGTAGCTGGTAAGCATAGATCTGATACTTGCGGGAGTTGTATCTCACTCTGATTTCCGCAGCAAACCAAACATTTGCTTCACGTGGAAATCTTATATTGCTTAAGGTGCAAGCTATAGCTTTTATGAAATTTAAAATGCAGACTCATCACTTACTACTAAATTTTGCACCTTCTTCGCAAAGAACTATAGCATTAATTTTAAGCACAGAGATCCAATTTTCAGCTAGTTATGCAATAGGTTTTTAAATGTAAATGCGCAGTGATTTGCACCACTAGGTTCAGCCACTTCCACCTGAAAACTACCTGTCTCTCTCGGTGAGTAAACGTTGTCAAAAGTCGTAGCAAAATTTACTGTTGACCGTCGATGTCTGTTGCTGCTATTTAAATCAGCCCATTGAGCTAAATAAATTCGACCCGTTTGCCTTACACTTTCGTGACTTTTAATAATCGATGCACTCTGTAATCTGTTGGGACTTGTTACAAACACAACACTAACGCAAGTCACTACAGATTTTAACTTTTAAAATTCTATTGAGCCTTAAACCCCGATTTTAAAATATAAGCGACTTCGCTTAATATTGTGCTAAGTGACTGCTTTAAAAGCTGACAATATAGTCAATACTGAAGGTTGCATAACGTCAGTTCTTAAAATTAATGTAGAAAGTACATAAAGATGGCTGCAATGACAAGTCCAAATATTGATACGAATGATGTATATGGCACTCAAATGCTGCCACTTTACGACAACTAGATTTCGCATATATGTACATTAGAAACGTGCATAAGAGAAACTGACTGCACTTATTTTTTTCAAACCTTTTTTACTGTTGTGAAATACGATAGCATTTTGATCTGTGAACGAGCACGTGCTAGCATCCACTGATCAAGAGGTGCAAGTATAGTATTGACCCTAAGCTTAATTGTAACTTTGCAACGTGTCAAATTCGATTTACGCAGATACTTGTACTCAGTTGATTCTTGATGGCATCGCCACTCCCTTGCAATCTACATCAAATGATTTAACGAGATTTCTTTCCTGTTAGTGTTAGTTATAAAGAAATGTCACTAAAATCTTCCCTTAATATCAGGCTGACCGGCATGTGACTGATTCATACAGTCGTTCACCGCCAATCACTATTCAGCGGGATAAGCATTCTTTGTATCTCGGTGGTGAATACAGCACCTAATTTGTTGTAAACATTAATTACACTAACGTTTCAAAACATTTAAATATTTGTCACGTTCAGTTTTACTTTCCTACTAGCAGATGAAATAGAAAGGTATTGATGGCAAAATTTGTGTCGAAGATGCTGCTAGTTGCACGGACTAAATAATCCCTGTGGTCGAATGCCCTAACCGGTTGAGTACTGAGCCATGTTGTGCTGACTGGTGCTCCTTGCTCCGTATATTGGAAAAGCGTCGCATGCCCTCACGTCAGTTCACCTGAAGCACAGGATCTATCGCGCCTTCAGCCGATAACTGACCCGCCATACGATCAAATCCCCTTGAATTTTAAATTTGATGCAGTTTTGCATTAGCTTTTCACCTTTATTTTAATCCAAGCACTGCATGCAATATTATCTGCATGGCTGTTGTTAAACTTTGAAAGGTTGACGTGCACGGATTTGAATAAAAATGGTTTTCAATCAAAGTTCAAAAACAGAGCACGGAAGTGTTTCTCAACGTTCCAGATACACAATGCTAGTGTGTTCAGCTGCAATTCTCAGTTCCAGCCTAAGCCGGATTTCCAATAGGTGGGCGTAAACTCAGTGGTCTAAGTTAAATATTTTCAAAAATATTACTCTTCCGTCAAAGATCTAGTGATTTGTGACTGATGTTTTTAACATGTATCAGTATAAAAATTATTTGATAAAATGTCCAGTCACATTAGCTGTTATTTCTATATCAGTATGACGCATTTGCTGTGTAGTTTTTGACGCTTTTGAATTAGTATCGCCAGTCCAGTGACTGGTGGTTTAGTTCGATTCATTTTCAACTGTTATATAAAGAAGATTTCAACCGAGAAAGAATTGATTTCAACTGAACTAGTCGATATATATGGACTATACTCGGGTAACTGACTGAACACTGCCGATGGAACAAAAGTTTACTGGCCTGAAAACTTCAACTTGTTTGTTTGCAGTTGATTTGGGTTACACGATGCTTGCTGGCTTTGGCCAGTTAGTTCCGTTCTGTTGTAAGTAACAAGTTTAACAGAGCCGGAAAGGCACGCCGATTCCGTAGGATTCCACTTCTCAACTACTCCATTTTTCCGCGCTTTTTCCCGTATTTATTCAGGACTTGGCTTGATTTAATAAGAGCTGATACATGCATGTATCAAAAAGAAGAGAAGAAGAGAGGTAACTTTTTAAAAATAAGAACGAAACTTATCCCCTAGTGTGAACTGATTTTATGAACCAGCGATCACCAGATGACCAAGAGTTACTCATGCAGCTGGTGTCAGTCACGTCCTGCCTAATGTCATCATGGATCCCGAGTGATAGGAAGGAAATTACATGGAACCAGCTCAATGTGACAAGATCACGTTCTATTTCAGGACTGTAGTCTATAAGATATTATTTGGCAATAGCCTCATGATTTGCAAGGCCGGCTCAATACATACAGATATTATGATTATGTACAGCTCGTTTGGATGAGTATCTAGGTGAAAAGGCTTAATGTCAGACTCTCTAACTTTGTTTTTTTGTTTGTTTGATGAATATAGGCTGAAGTAGTGACAATTCATTTTGTTCCTTTGCATGGGTATCGGTTCTGTTTATTAAACTACTATGACTGGACGTCCGCCCGGTATTATTAGACATTTAGTGCGCAATGTTACTAAATTATTTGAACAGTGGAAAATGAAGAACTTGTGTTGATGAATGTTTTGAATGTTGTCACCATACTGTCTACTAATTGTAACTGTCTGTTAATTTCGAAATTAATCTATGTTTCAAGACTTGTGACGTTTTTGTTGAGAATAATCCAACAAAATATCAATCTGAGACTGTACTTTAAACTGAAAAAATGTAGCTGGAATGACAGATAAGATACCAGTTCAGTTCAGTTCGGTGCAGAGTTCAGTTGCCTCAATTAAATTTGCATCGTAACTGCGTGCAAGCTCATAATTCATATTCCTCTCAAGATCAACATTGAACTCTGAATATTCTGTACGTTTGTTTATATTGACTGAAACTTGTATTTGAACTTTCTACTGTAAAGAATCGTTTTCCGTTCCGCGTGAACCTGTCAGATAGCTTTCCCTGTTTTTAAGGCACGATAGAGGATATTTTCCTGTACAGATTTCTCGGCTCTTTACTGACATTTTGCATGAACCTTAAGAGCAATTCAGTACATGTAGATGTATGGTATTGCAATCAGCGCTGTCAGTTAAGCTTTTCAATGTTAATGTCCAAAGTAGTAGTAGAGCAAGAGCAAGAGCAAGAGCAAGAGCAAGAGCAAGAGCAAGAGCAAGAGCAAGAGCAAGAGCAAGAGCAAGAG
>JANVCK010171634.1:0-10917 GCA_026546655.1 Epizoanthus illoricatus
GAGGTTCCACACACTTTTTTGCAATAAATTAAATATAAACTCCACGCCCACCGTTTGGACCAAACGTCAGACCCCAACAACAGTCCTTCTCAGGACTACACTAACCCGGACGATCACTATACTGCAAACATTTATATATTTGTATGGTATTTCAATAGTTTTCTCAAAGAACCGATGTAGTAAACAGTTGCTATACAGTATGGTAATGATTCTTTCCATTTCAGTCAATAAAAAATAAAGTTCCTTACTTATCCTCAGGCTGAAGTATGTTCTTTTAAAATATGTTCTTAATTTTTGGGTATTTTTCAGCCTCGACGTTCTTATAAAAAAAGAGTGTAGTAACTAAACTATACAATAAGAGTTGTTATGGTTCTGTTCGCAAGTCCAGTCTACAGGCGTCGCTTCGATTAGTCCCGAAAATGCGAAGTATGCAAATCTATGGTTCCTGTATCTCTTCGTTTCCTTCGGAAAGCTCAAACTTTTAAGTTCAGACTAAAAGGGTCTAAAAGAGTCAAAGCGGACGACTTACTTATTCCTCGCTGTGAAGGAAATCAGTCGTGAGCTTTGAAGGCTAGCAACTATGCTACGGAGCAATCAGATTTATACCAACTTTCAGTAAACATAAATATATATTCTACTACGATTAAAACATAACTTTTTGAACTGTTCTATTGTGAAATCGTCGCATCGAAATCAAAGTTGTTCATTTTTAATCTGTTCGCGTTCTTGTGTTGAATCCCAAGCACGCCACCTGTCGATAGATATTAAATCAGTATCGGCTGGCCAGGTGGGAGCAAATTATATTTACATTTCATTATCACAAACGTGATCCAATCTTCAGTACAAACAATGGGACTGAACTGTGAAAAGTTACAGCCCGACATGACAAGAAGATTGAATTAAACAGGCAAATGTTGTGTTACTGATAGCAAACTAGTGGATAAAACGAGATTGAGCAAAATGTACTTACTAGATAGAAAAAACAGAGAAAAGGCCACTGGCAACAGAGAGTGCACTTCAGATATCCGCCTTTGCCCAGCCATGTTTGCCCATCAGCTGAGATATCTTCTCCGCAAGTTACAGTTGGGGAAGATATGTATTTCTTTTGAAATATACTCTGGGATGTTGAATAGCTTTCCAACCGTATTCTGTTGAAATGAAAAGAAGAAATGAAACCTGTGGTCGCTGACTACATTCGTTTACTACAAGGTATACGTAAATAGTAGCGAATACTACAAATCGATTCCAGTGAATACTTTCAATCTATAAAATTATATATATAGATATGAAGCAAAGCGTTTTTCTAATCCTTATATTTATTATTTCGATGCATAATTTTGCTTTATGTAGTAAAATCACGCTACTTTTGAAAAGTCATTTCAACCACGACAGACAATTTACCATCATTTAGAAAGAATAGAAAGGAAAACGGCACAATACCTTTCAGCCGCTTTATTTGAGGAACACCACTGCTTTAGGAATATCTCTAGTGATAAAGACTGTGCTTTGTAGTCGAACCGAAGGCAAATTTGCACATACGTTCAGTAATCGTTACTTGTTATAGCATCTTGCAATCTTGTTATTGTTAATTTTGATAAAGATCATTGGAAAACGCTTTCTTATTGTCCCACCAAAAACCGTTGAGTCATTAAAATTAATGGGTTCTACCCGCTTGTGTAAACCATGAACAGTATCTAAACCGCAGTTAAAATTAGTTTAGTTGTACAAGCTGTTTACTTTAGTCTCTAGCCCTTCAGGGCACTCGACATTTTTCACCCTCAATCAACAAGGTAGTTCATGAAAATCTAAAAAAACAGTGAAATCAATAAGCCGTATCAACTGAAATTAGCAGAAAAAAATCTCATTTAGATATTCATAATTCGCCAGAACTTATTTCTTTGTTAAAAATAAAACAGATTTTTCAGTTGCTTCAATATATTAAAATAGCCAATGACAACTAAAACCTACTGTTTTTCTAATGAACCGCTGGGTAAGACGTCTGTGAGCTTAGAGTTTGCTTTTTCATCCTGATAGTGATCTTTGATAACTAGATTGTGAAAGCTCGTATTGTTAGGTCCGTACGGCGGCCAACTTATGGACAGATTTTAGGCCAGATAAGATGCCATATATTAGAGTAGTTTGGCTTTTCTCTCATAGTTTATGTTGAGGTCAAAATAGGTTTTAAATGGAACTAAAATACAGGAAATATTCCAAATTGACCTGGGAGAGAGGTTTCTCGCATATATTACCTGAACAAGGAGAGGCCGTAGAATTTGAGTGGAACAAGATATTTTTGCGAATGAAATTTGGGTTCAAATATTAAACAACGTCATAAATTAAGTTGTAGATTCTATGAAAAGGGGAATTCGAAACAAAAGTAGCAAATGGTGTCTTAAACAGGGCCCGAGTTCGGTCTTCCATGTACCTTAAACTTCGGTTAAGTACCGAAACTAGAAATCCGGCCAAACCGTTTGCTGCTGGTCTTTACAGGGCTGTCGGTAGAGTATTGGCAGAACAGGAAGATGTAGACATTGAAACAATGTTTAGCTTTGAGTTCTGGACCATTGCAAATTTTTACACTTTTCTGTAGGTTTGTTGGTTTTATTAATTCACGACTGTGTGTTAAAGCAAGTCGTTTTTAAAGACAACGTTGGACAATTGAATATATGAAATAAAATGTTTATAGAAATGTTCACTCACTATTGAAACTATTCAGTCTCATAGTAGTCTTAAGTCGTCTAAACACGAACAAAATTTTTAGCACTTATTCTTTTATAATCAATGATTTATTGATCTTTTTCCTTAAATCAACTAATAATTCTTGCTCTATTTCTGTAATTATTTTTCAAAACTTTCTACATCAAACGGGTAAGCCATTCTTTATATAATTCCAAATTGAACAGCAAGAAATATTCGAGAGATAAGAGAGATAGACAAGATACATTGTTAGTCTTGAAAGTTGATGCCTGTTTTAAATGGGATTTGAATAAGTTGTTTATAATACAGGGAATAACTATAAGTGTATCTAGCAATTTCATGCGGTTTTAGCAATTTAGTTGTTAAGTATTTGAAGCTTTGACGAAAGCTCGAAACACGGAAGATGTAATTTTATCTCTAACATGAGATAGTTCGACAGTGTGCAGATCCGCTGCAATTAAATGTTTTATTAAAAAGCATACTGGCAAAATGTTTAGTTGATTTGTTCAAAGACTTGCCTTATTGTTTATTTTTATGATGAATGTTCGAAATACGTTCACACAGTTCATTCTAACCATCTGCAGCGAGTCTCATTCAGCTTTCGATAAGTGCTACTACTACAGCCTTTCAACATTTCAGAGAACTAGTAATTAGTAATCACGCCACCCAGAGCAGCTGACTCGACTAAGCACAAGTGCTAGGTAGCTGATCTGTTAAAAAAACAAAAAAAATTAGAAAATAGAGATTGTATATGAGAATCTCTCTCTTTCTCCGTACATAACACTCGGGTACTGAAACACATCGGCAACAAAGGTCGCATGACTTGCCTGGTTACCAATTCCTTGAAACGAGACATACCATCTTTTCAATTATAAGGTAGTTGCACATCAAATGGGTTATTTTTTGAAAATCGAACGTATTTTTTGTAACATATTAGCCCGGGGGGTCAATCGGACCTCCCCCCAAGATTTTCTATATGGATACAGATAAAAACTTGGTATTTGGCATGCAATTACCTTAGACCTATCTAATTAGTTTACATGGCAACAATCATGTATTGCTTAATTAGTGTTACTATAGTAACAATATTTCCAAATGAACGCCCGCCATCTTGGCCGCCATCTTGGATTTTTGCGATTTTTGAAATAAAAATCTTTGCATTCTGAGAATCTTAGAATTCTTAGCAAAACAAATAGAAAGAGCTAAAAGACAATGTTTTATGGGCAAAACAAATAAATTATATAAACCTAAAATTCTTAATCCAAACCACAAATTTGTACAAAATATGGCAATATTCTGAAGCAAGTTCTAATTTGCATAACTTATTCTACATAAATTATGAAAGTTGATGTCATCTAATTAGTGTCAAATGATGTCTTATTTATTAGGCTACAGCCACAGAAAGTTTTGTGGTAATAGCCCACTTTCGATATATTAAAATTCAACCTGAAACAATAGACATCAGTACGAGATTTTTTAAAAGTCGAAAAACCTTACGGGAACCCCCTCCCCCCGCCCTTGGCCGTTCGAGGCTTAAAGTTTGACCGGCCCTACTTTTATGCACCAAATGAGAAAAAGATATTTTCTCAATTTCCAAATTTGGGCATTTTTAGCAAATTTTCAATGATTGACAGCTGTTATTTTATAACTATTTCTTGCTAAAGCTTAGCCGTCCCCAGTTTATGTTAGATGGTCCACTGAACTCAGGACTGGAAATAGATCTGATAAACAACCAACACTGACGGACCAAGAAAAATCTGTTTTTGCAAACTTCCTTATGTGAAATTTTGATTGACAGCTGCCAATTATGTAGTATTGTATTATTGAAGATGTCAATGGTCTATAGAACTCATTTCTGAAAAGGACCTAACGACAACCAAGAAAACAAGTTTTTGTGATTCCTTATTTGGAAAGTTAGTGTGATTGACAGCTGCCAATATTCTTTAATTATTGAGTGCACTTTCTAATATTCTGCCACATAATTTTGATAACTTTGACAATTCACATTTCATTCGTTTGAATTTTCTAACACAACTCAATTTATCTCCAGAAGCTCTAAGAAAAGGTTCATTGTAAACTATCAAACTGCTCAAATCAGAAGTGCATTAGTTTATAACAACCATTTGTCTTCTAAAATATCCACTTGGCTTTGAAGAATGTAATTATATAACAAACACAAGCTGAAGCAGCACTTCTTGAAGAACAACATCAATGCTTCAGCAATATCCACACACCTGCCCTATTTGCATCATGGGACAACCGATTTGAAATCAAAAGGGAACCGCTACCTGCAATCTTTTTCATTATTATATATATGTGTCCAGCTAGGTTTGCATCCCCCATCAATATTCATTCAGTTACTTTCAACTTTCATTGAAACTTCCAAATATTGTTTTTTGTTTTGTTGTTTCTCTGGATGATGAACGAGATGTTGAACTGGACTGATGTTCGACTCCCAAGCGAAACAACTAACTGCACGCTCTATGAAACCAATTTGTACCTAAAGGACATGGACTTCATGTTCACCGCCAGCATTATTCTGGTAACAATTAACTGCAGTTGCGCCATTACTGCTTCATCGGGTAATGCGCTTGTTATATGGGTGATCACCAAAACGCCTTCACTGCACAACCCGGCCAATGTTTTACTGTGCTGTCTGGCGGTCACTGATCTTCTTACTGGCCTCGTATCACAGCCTTTGTGGATAGCCGTGCTCATCGTACGAACCATCGAAAGCTACCAGGCCTTTTGCAACGTTGGGAAGACTTTCGCTATCACTGCTCATATTTTGTCTTGGTCGTCGTTTTTTACACTGTCTGCGATAAGTATCGACAGATTTCTAGCATTAAACCTCTCTCTCAGATATCAAGAATTGGTCACTATAAGAAAGGTGTTGACGGTCGAAGCTGCAGTGTTTATAGTTTCCCTTATCATTACTGTGGTTGTTTTCATTACGGAATATATGCCCCTGGTAATAGCATGTATGGTGTTGCATGAATATTGCCATAAATGTGACACTCTATATCAGTATAATGCGTACGGTTCGTAAACACGAACGAAGCATTCGCGATGAACAGCAACTTGCGCAACACTTCCACGGCCAGACTAGTTTGAATATCAAGAAACTGAAGAAATCCTCTGGAATCATGGCGGCCATTTGTGCTGCCTATTTTTTGTGTTATCTTCCTTATTTATGTGTTAATATAGTTGCTGTTGTTCTTGACACGAGGGTAATAAGATGGGAAGTAAGAAGTGGACTGGATGTGTCTACTACCACGGCCTTTCTAAATGCGACATTGAACCCGTTGCTGTACTGCATGAGAATAACTGACATCAGACGCGCAGTTCTAAAGGTTTTTAAAAAAGATGAAGAATAAGAATCGGGTGTATTACACAAGGTCTGTTACAATTCGTTTTCTTAATGCGGCATTGAATCCGTTGTTGTACTGCTTGAGAATAACTAACATCAGAATCAGACGTGCAGTTCTAAAGGTTTTGAAAAAAAGATGAAAAATAAGAATCGGGTATATTACACAAGGTCTGTTACAATTCTCTTTGTTAATGCGACATTGAACCCTTTGTTGTACTGCTTGAGAATAACTAACATCAGAAGAGCAGTTCTCAGGGTTTTTGTAAACATTGAAGAATAAAGAGCAAGTTATAATTACATGTGAGAAAATTATTAAAACTAGCGTTGTTGAAATTAAATTTATGAATAAGTCAGTAACTATATTGTTTTCTTCTGCTGTGTGCCATTATGTCGGTATAATTAAACTTATCTATATATCTGGTAGTTGTGTGATGATTCGTTAACTCATTCAAACTATGAACTCAATATTTACTTATAAATACACAATTATACGGTGAAGAATTGGATTTGAATACAGTATGCAAGAACCCTTTTAATTTTTCAAATTATTATTTACCCAAAAATTTTAACCAAAGCGGAAACCCTCTATAGCTAAATGTACAACAACACCTGGTCACAGAACCAACATTTTAACCAAATTTAAATGATTTTTTAAATAAATTTAAAAACATTATGCCTTTAAAATGATATGACTTTCGTAACGATATGTAATATGATGTAGCGTTTTATAACGTTATAAGGTTTCGATAAACCTAGCGTTCTAAATTCGTTTCTGGACAGGTTGCATAGACATGGCGGAAAACCCCCAAGGATGCCTTTTTCATAACTTTTTTCATTAACCAGCAATGGTACGTCAAAACCGCAAGCGTTTTATTTCTGTTACCGTTGTACAGAAGTCACGATACAATATTGTCGAATTATTGCAAAGCCACTCGGAGATATTTACGAAAATGTTAGTTTTTCTGCTGATCAAAATATCACCTCTCCCAAAGTACAGGGCCTTATATCTCTGTGTGTCTGTAATTTCGATCGAGACACCTTAACTCTCGTGGCCAGTTGAACTAAGGGTGTATTTTTTTTTGTGAAAATGCGATATTAGGTTCATGATTCGGATTCAATGGATTCTTTATGACGAAAAGAACGAAAAATCCGAAAATGGATTTTCTTGCCATAACAAACACTGAAGTTTGTCTAATCATTTACAATTTTCTATTCGTTTTTAAGGACAACATTTTTTGGAGGGGTATGGCTCTCAAGACTAACGTAATAACAAATACAGCTATCCTCTACTTTTCACAGGAAGACTGCTTGCCACATGTACGTTTTTTCGAATCCTTCCTCAAAGAAACGGACCCTATGCTCTTATTCTTTAACAATACCGATAAATCCTTTCAGTTTCCTAACTTAATAACAGTGATATCCAACAGAGACTGATCAGTGAAGGTTTTGTATCTTAATTATTCAACACTTCATAAGTAGAAAAATATAACCCATGTGCTCTCATAAAGTAATCGTAATTACGGACTATATACACAAAACTTGCCACACTGCAGGAACACTGTAAATACTGACTTTTCAGACTTTGCTACTGAACCTGAATACAGTGCAAAGATTTTGTCGGAACTGTGGAGATTTGATGTTTACCGTCTATGAATTCTTTTCTGTCATTAATTTAGTATTTAAGTTAACATTTAGTTAGAATTTGTCAATATTTCGCCACACGCATCTTATGTAAAAAGAAGTCAGTCTATTAACGAAACGCAGTTTATAGATTATAACTTATAAATCAAGGGTAGATTTCGGTTAAATCATGTTCATTCACTTCTTGAAATATACTTAATACAAGACTGAATATACTTACAGTTTGGTTTAACAAGACCAACCTTCTTCAAGGATTAGTTTCCAATTTAGTACTACAGTAAATTACAGTATATTTACCACAACATTCCCAACACAAACAGAGCAGAGATTTACGGTTTTAGTTCACAAAACTGTATTCAACTCCAAACTTGCGTGCGATCCGTACCGACATGTACATTTGTGATTTCTGCGTTGTCGTTTTTTGTGCTTCCTTGCAAGGTGTTTTTTAAAAAAAAAACTCAAATAAATTAAACTGTGTGGGAAATCTTTATAGCCTGCCCGCAGACATTTCTTGCTGCGAAGGAAAATTAGCGTCTGTGGGCAGGCTAAATCTTTTACAGCATAATTACTCCGCCGAAAATCCAATAAGTTACGAAATATTTATCATTAAAAATAATAATATTTAGTTACAAAGTAATTGGATATATTAGTTCTGGACATTCATAACAGAAACAAAGAAATATTCATTCCATAACAGTAGGCGCATGATTATAACCGTTCTGAAAAAAGGTTTCAGGAAATGTTTGCCGCATTTCGACTGATTTGGAATTTTTTACGGCATATAGTTCTTTTTAATGACTCGCAATACTATTTCGCAGGACTATGTTTGCACTGAACGAATTCGTATTATCGACTGTTAGCAACTCCGAAGTATCATTTGTATTTAATTTTACCCTGTCTGATCTGGAAAGGTCCTTTTACATCTAACTAATAGCAACTATGATCAATTCATAAGAAAGGTTGATAAACTTCAATACAAAGTCGAGAAGTCAGTTTGAATTCCAGCTTCAATACATCAGGAATGTGGAAGTCATGGAACGTCATATAGTACCTACCCAAACCTTCTCCTTTCTTGCTTCCTTTGCCAAATGCTTCACTCTATACGTAGCTACCTAATTGAATTTTCGCTATAATAAGTTTACCCGATGAATAATTGTGTAGGTCATTTCCAAGTAGCAAATCGACTTCCAACTTTTTGTGTGAAATCCGTGTACATTATACAAACATCACAAAACAATAAGATTGAATGTGATGAATGATAGAAAAGTAAAATGTATTCAATGAAAGTTAAAAATCTTTTGGCTTTCGAAAAAAATAATGTAATACAAAAGTTGTAATATGATTCGAGGAGTTGGAATGGAAATGTTCATCAATTTTAGTTTTAAAATGATTTAACCTATAGCAGAGAATTGGCATATTTTACCTCGTTTGAAATTTGTTTAATTTGGAGACATATTGCACTAAAACTGCCTTAAGAGACAGTTATGCTCCAGTTTCTGATTTCTTTATTTGACACAGCTTTTTGTACAGCTGACCCAAACAGGACGAGGCATTCTGACAAAGAACCCACATGTTCTCAGTTGTGTGCATTCCACTGCGTATCATAACAGCAGTGTTCGTGTTGCTCTTACTGACATCGTTTTCCACTCGAGAAACATTTGAAAGAATGATACAGTAACCATTGCAAAAATGGCACCTGATGCTTCTTTTTATTAGAATTTTCGAAAATAAAATTGCACGAGCCGAAAAGAAAAAAAAAACAATAATTTACACAACACAAAGTTATAAAGAGAAGAGACAGAGAAAGGAAGAAAACGAAAAATAAAATTTACAAGGAAATCATTCTTCCACCCTCCCCCCCCACGTACGCCCACCCCCACGATATTGAACGGTCCGTCCGCAAGAACGTAAATCTTGTACAAAACACTCTTAAAGTGTCTTTAACCTGAATACGAGTGACTGTTCGTTTTTTCTCGTTCTATCCTGCTTCTTCTGCAAGTATTGAGCAAATGTCACTTCATTTGTTAACATCTTTTCACAAAGTCTCTTCATTTCTTGGTTCTTAATGTCTCCGCGCAAAGAGTATCTTTCAACAAAGACCGCCGTGTGGAAGGAATTTCCAGCTGTGTTGCTATGTGATGGAGGCTCCAAACATAAACTCCTCATTTCTTTTAGTTTATCTCGAAATAGTTTGACTTCATGATAAAAGTTAGGTCCTTGTTCGTGAACCTTCCTCCAAAACGTTTTATTAAAATACTCGTAGAGAAGACTGTCAGCCAAGTTCCATGTTCGCATTTGATCCCGTAACTCTTCAGAAATCGATTTTCGTTCGGAGGCCGCTCGTTTATTCATCGGAAAATATAGTATGTCGTCTATATTCCAGCATAAGAGGCGTTTCAACAAGACAAGTGATTCATCAAAGTACTCCATCAACATAACAAGAGAGAACTCAAGATCAAGTTGTGTTATATAGCCATTTACGTTTTCAATTATATCTGTTAGCTCTGGATTAAAACCCAAATCAAAAAGCATTCCATTGCGAGATAGTTGAATTCGTTGAAACTCCAGCGCTGTCATGTTTTTCCGTAATGCTCTTTCCAGAAACGTCCATGGATCGTCCAAAAATGTAACAAGTGGTTCCTCGGAGTCAACACCTAAAATGTATGAAAGTTCAAAGAAATGAAACGACGATTCAAACTGTTCAGCGGGGTCTCGTAGTATTGTAACATAGGTTGTGTCCGCAGGCATAGTGTGTTCTAGTATGTATCGATCATAACGAGCGTGGTTGCATAGGATGTTGGGTGTAACTCCATATAGGGGCATAAACGAATTATAGCCAAACTTGTAAGGCCAGTTGAGCCTAAATTCCCCTTTGATCGGTAGTACGAAAGTCAGATTTCTACTATCACCGTAGCGGTTGAATATGTTGGTAATTGTTGACCCCCCTGTTTTATGAGTCTTGAGAAACACAACATTATGTTTCGGTCTGCAGGTTTGACTCGTTGGGGTGTCTCTATGCCTGTGTAATGTTGGGACAATTCGATGTATTCTTGTCGCACCAGCCCTGGATAAACAAAAAAATTATGTGTATATAAATAAGTACAGTTTATACTTGATTAGTTGATAATATTTTTCGTGTTCTACAATTTAAATAGTTATTTGAGCATAAAGAAATATTACGCGTTTATATTTAGATTTGTAGCGGTTTA
>JANVCK010171745.1:0-10916 GCA_026546655.1 Epizoanthus illoricatus
TTTCGGCTCGTGGAATTTTTTTTACAAATTCTTCCATCCCCCCCCCACCACCACCGCCCTGAGTGGTAGTGTTCTTGTTTCTCACAAGTACAGCAAATATTCAATTTCTAGCGTGGTAAGAGATATGTCATTAAATATGGCGAGGGGGATAGAGGAGATAATAGGAGGGGGGTGATTTTTTTTGTTGGAAAATAGCGCTAAAATCGGGATACGTGTATAGGATACCCACAGATTACACCACTTGTTGTAAACTCGCATTCACAATCGCATTCGCACTCATTCTATCTATATCTCACTCACACATACCCCTGCGCTCATTAAATCGTGCTCACACACGCACTCACCCACACCCATCCACTTCCGCAATAGCCGTCACAAACACGCACACACGCACACACACACACACACACCAGTAGCCATCCGCTTCCGCACTCGCACCTACACGTGCGCGCGCACCCACACAAAAAATAGGAAACTAGACTTATTTTTGTGGTGCGCAGACATACACACGTGCCCGCGCACATCCACACGTGCACGCATACATACACAAATGCGCGCACACACACCGTGCACGCGCACAAACACACGTGCACATACACACATGCGCGCACACACACGTGCACGCGCACATACACATATTCGTGCACACACACACATACATACACGCGCGCACCCGACACACGTACAGATACACACACATACATACATACTCTATCTCTCTCTATCTCTCTCTCTCACACACACACACACACACACACACCAGTAGCCATCCGCTTCCGCACTCGCCCCCACACCCACGCGCGCGCACCCACACGAATAGGAGAAACTAGATTTATTTTTATGGTGCGCGGGCATACACACGTTCGCACGCACATACACACATGAGTGCATAAACACATGCACGCACACACAGGTACACAGACATACATACATTCTCTCTCTCCTTCTTTCTTTCTTTCTATTTTTTTTCCTTTCTTTCTTTTTTTCTTTCTTCCTTCCTTCCTTCCTTCCTTCTTCCTTCCTTCCTCTTTCCTTCCTTCCTTCCTTCCTTCCTTCCTTCCTACTTTCTTACCAAATCGAGTTTCTTATCAAAATGTCAATGTAAACTGTCTAATAATGGCAATGAAAGGTTGTTGTTGTCGTTGTTAAATCTCAGCCAAAATCTTCCATCCTCACGGCGCAAAACATGCCATATCAACTTTTAGTTGATCAGTCCCATTAATTATTGTTCTTACTTGCCAGTAACCAGTTAGCATTCCTAGAATGGATGATCAGTGCCTTTATTACAGTTGGACTAAAATTTCGCTTCTGCTATAAATTATTGTTATTTCCCTGTTGTAAAGTAGTTCGATGAAAACAATTTGGATCACTCTTAATAAGTTTACAAGTGACACGAAGCAATTATTGACTGAAATACTGTCTTAACACCATTTCACTGTTTTACCTTTCTCTGAACCTAGCCGACTTCAATAGACAATGTATTTCGCCGTTTTCTTCCTTAACTAATGACATAGTTTCAAAGAAGAAATCAACTGGTATGAAAACACACTGCTATAAATGGAAGATGCCAGGTGCTCTGAACTGAAATAGGTTTAAATTGCTGTTTTGGCGAAACAACTTGTTTTGTTTATATAAGATGTTATTGGAAGATGAAGCCAGGCAGATGAAAGTGGTGAAAATGTATTGAAAAAGATAATTTTGTTGCTTCTAAACGGTTTGCAGGTGAAAATCTGTTCATATTCTGGTAAACAAGGCTGCTTACTTCTAAGGCCTGATAGTGAAAACCATTGGTTTTGATTCACTGAAATCGTTTTTTTACTAGAAGACGATAAGAACCGATTGCGTTGTTGGGATTAGGACTTGTTGCCAGACATTTTACCATACTTTTTTAAATACACGTTCTGGCTCAAGTGTCGGTTTTTTCTCTCAACATAATTCGAGACAAACCTTCTTCTGTCCGTAAACCGAAACTGGATCACAAAGTTTTTAGCCATAGCAAAACCAAAAAGAAATTTCTGATTGTGGCGCTACATTCCATTGTGAAGTAATAGATCAGGTTTTGAGATAAGAACGTTTTGTATTCTACCTCGAAATAAGTTATTAAAGCCAATCTCTTTCGGACACAGCTATAAATTAGTCACATGGAAATACTCGGATGATCTCAAAAGCCGAGTTAAACTCTGTCCCTTTACTTGATTCTCATAGTATTAATATTTATTTTATCCAAGCTTTTATAAGTTAAGTAAACTTCTTAAAATAAACGATTCTGTTTTAATCCTGCTGAGAAGACAAATTCTTTAAACATTTTTCGAGTTAGTCTACCTTGAAATATTGATGAATTCCAACCAATTTGGTTTAATTCTAATATGTGCGTCGATTTAAATCAAGAGTCTTGCTGAGTAACAGAAGCCCGATCATGCTCAATTGCACGCGTTGATGCTTTAATTAAATCTGCTATTTTTTTCTCTTAGTCATAATTCAACGAATGAAAAAACATTGTCAAATGTCTTAAAATTAAATTCTGTTTTGGAAAATTGCGGCGAGTTCAGAGGTATTCGTGCGATATCACACATAATAAGCCGGAGGGAATACGGTAAATGCAGCTTAAGCCAGCAAATAGCCTTTGGAAATATTTTAAGTATAAATCCGTAGAATCTTTATCGCAACATATCTTAACTGGAATTTCTAAAGTTTCATTCTCGAAATGTTACTTTCTTTCCGATTTACTTTTATACTTTCAGATTACATGTTACTACTTCAAGGGCAGTTATCTCGGTCAATTGTTGTACTGAACTAAAAAATCATTTCATGTGTATCAAAGGGGTGAATTTTGTGTTTTTGGTGTGACTGGTCGAGAGAAACTTGTGTGAGACTATTTATTAGGGCGATCTTTGATGTCCTCATTTGTTTACAGTTTAACGTTAAGAAATCTTGAAGGAGAAAGAGCATATCCAAAACAGTTAACTTGCCAAGTTTTATGTCTGTATCCAAAAGTAAGACCGAGAACTCTGTCTCGGAAGTTTGATAAAATTATAAGCGAATGTATGGGATTTTTGACTGTATGGCAAATTCTTGCCACCCAACCAAAATCTCATACATTTGCTTATATTTTTTATGAACTTGAGATGCAGAATTCTCGCTCCTGTTCCTTTTTACTTATTTCTGAACGCTTGATCTGATGATAGTGTTTATTTGTCTACCTGGTACAGTTCACATTTATGCTAATGAGATAATATGTAAACAAAGGAATTCCAATTAAAGGAAATGTCTAGCTCGTCCCCAGTCCTTACACTGTTAGTGCGGTCTGCCTGGGGTGAATCATACAGTTGGACTGGGGACATGGCCACGGAAACAATTGACCAAGCGCAAGCGATGCAGCATGCGGAGGTTTCCGAGAAACTCGCTGGATATTTAAAGGGGCAGTTTCATGGCTGTACTAAATAAATTTCTGATTTCTGAAAATGATATTTTACGTTCCATAACTAAAAAATGTTAAAATGAAACAACTTATTTGAACAGAAAACCTTTCATTAAGCAGGTTTGTCGAGCTTCAGTGCATTTTGATGCTATTGTAATAATTTGTTCTACGGGTCAACACTAAATTCGCTTCAGAACACATTTCTATAATCTTCTTTAATCGCCTTCTTAAATAAGCCATCTGATTAAATAATGTTCTGGGAAATACAGGTTTACATTCAAGTTACTCAAATTATTCATTATTTGTAGCATATAACTTGTTTAATTGGATTTGTGAGAGATTCACGTGGGCATGCGCTATGCCGTGATACTGCCGCTTTAACTGAAGACATGATTTCTGAACCCGGGTTTTGATTCGTAATCCACGTCCATCTGTACCGTCCTGAAATCCAGGACCGGCTGATAATTTCCAAAGAAGAAGAATAAAGGAGATTTCGAATCGATTCATTTTCCTGCCTAATATTTAAGCAATGAAAACGAAGACTTGGATGTTTGAGAGAGCTGGAACAACATTTATACCTCAACTCTTACACTCAAACATGATCTTCTTCTCAGATATTTTAATATTTGAAAGTACTAAATCTGCCTAGAGTCCTCATACACGTACCTTCACTTTGCATTTATGTGTGTGTGTGTGTGTGTGTGTGTGTGTGTTTGTCTTGTCGTTCGTCCTTGTGTCAGTCAAATCAACCTTGACTTCTCATACTCAGCACTTTTTTCCTGCACCTATACTACTTAAACACTAGCTTTCAGCAAATTAATAGCTTCTCTTGAAATATCTTCCAGATACCTTACTTGGTGGGAAAATCAAAGACTTGTATTATGACAAGGACAAAAAGGAATATTTCTTCGACCGCGATCCGGACCTGTTCAGTTATATCATAGGTTATTACCGTACGGGCAAACTTCACTTTCCCGTGGACGAGTGCGCGTGTTCATTTGCTCATGAACTTGTATTCTTCGGCTTCAGTACTCATCACATCGACCCCTGCTGCTATGAGTATTTTGGGGAGCAGCAAGAGGAATCTGAAGAATTCATGACTGGAAGACAACAGCGGAAGGAGCTGGCGAATCAACCAGAGCAGATATTAGTTACTCGCAGAGAGAAACTGTGGAAGATGTTTGACGATCCGGGACAAAACGTGATTGCACTTCTAATGCACTATGTCTCAGGGATATTCATCTTTGTCAGTGTAAGCGCCTCTCTGGCCGAGACTGTTGACTGTGGTAGCCAAAAATGTGGCGACAAATTCGGAAAGTTCTTCTTCATCTTGGAGTCAATCTGTGTGATTCTCTTCACAATTGAGTACCTTGCAAGACTTTGGGCCACTCCCCATCGCTGGGAATTTGCCAAGAAATTTCTGAGCGTCATTGATCTAGTGGCGATATTTCCCTTTTACGTTGGTCTGATAGCTCCCGAGGCATCTGAGGGGCCCTTCACAGTTCTCAGGGTTTTCCGAATTTTCCGTATTGTAAAAATGTCTCGACACTCGAACAAAGCTCAGCAAGCTGGTTCGTCGCTGAAGAAAAGCTTTTCCGAGTTGAATTTTATGGGTATGGTGTTCGTTGTAAATCTACTTATTTTCTCAAGTGTTATCTACTACTCCGAGTACAACTATGAGAACACAACATTTGTCCATATTCCTGCAACTTTCTGGTATACGATTGTTACCATGACAACGCTTGGGTAAGTAGTACGCTCTTGTTACTTGGTTACCAGTTAAAAGTTAAGGGTGTTATAATTCTGCATGATCATCCAAAACCAACTATAACTATTACTAGACAAGTTAATGATTCCTGTTTTCCTTTCTGTCGTCTCTATTGATATATAACTAGAATGGACGAATCGTAAGTGAAGTGCTGCCGAATAGTTTTCATAGCTCTACACTGAAGAATCTAGTTATTCACACTTAATTTCAAAATACTCCTAGGTGCTCAGCTGTTGCATAAACGACGTGAACGCTTTCAAGATTTTTAAATTAAAATTGTAACCGCTTTGGCTTAAATACAGGTTTAATTGTATTGAAAATCAAAATTATGCAAACATTATAGATTCAGAGAATCTCAAAAGTTCACAAAGAGCCGATTTGTTCATAGAATGTACAAACCTTCATCGAATGTACATAAGCCATCATTTTCTCGGCTGCTGCGAGAGCAAACATTTTTACGTTCTACACTGAATTTACAAGAGAACAATAGACCGATACGTCTACAGTCTTCCTTTGGCTTTAGCCTTTGGTCGGCCTCGGCCGTGCTGTAAGACTAACACGTATAAACACTGGTAGCCCACGCTGTATAATCAGCAATGCTGCATATATTATTGTATCGAATATTTGTATTTAAAAGACTTTGTATGGGATACATTCACATTTGGGAAAATAGCTAAATATATAAGCATAATAAACATTGTTGTTGGACTTACTTGTCTCTTGTGTTCATTTATATCTCCCTGTGGACTTTGGAGCCGTTGTAGCAGATATTTCTCGAGATATTGATGCACTTCAGTCACACCGCGGGATATCTGCGATCTGCCATATTGGATTGTATTTAAGAGACTTTGTATGGAAAATATTCATTTGGGAAAATGCTCAAATAAATGAATGCAATAAACACTGTTGTTTCACTTACTTGTCTCTTGTGTTCAAACAAAGCTCCCTATTGATTTTAGCCCGTATTTCTCGAGATCTTTACAACATTTGCACTACACGTGTGGATGGTTTTCCCCAGCCTGTAGTAGATTTGAATAAATTTGAATTGGTTCTATTTTTGCCCACCTGGATTCATCTGATTGGTTGTTTAGAACAGAGCTGGAGAGGCCAGCTGCCCTGTGGGGAGTGGGGAGGATCGGTCTATTGCTGCCCGTGAGAGGACTGTGGCTTCCCCCGTGTAGTGCAAATTTTGTAAAAGCGCCCAAACAGAGTGTGCCCTGCATGGTCCCGTGTGTTGAATCGCTTCAAACGAGGTGGAAATCGGCGTTTTGGGGAATGATTGCTTTAGGCTATGGAAGCAAGTATAGGTCGGAATTGTGGAATAATTTTCGGAGAAACATGTTTTCGAACTCAAATCTTGATCGAGCGGCATTTCGAGAAACCACGGACAGTCGAGTTGATCGAGTCGACAACAGAGGTGTGCAACCTTCTTCTCTCTCATAGAGAGAGAAATTCGAAATCGAAAATCTCGAGAAATACTGGCTAAAATGGCCCCAAAATCAACAGGGAGCTTGTTTGAATACAAGAGACAAGTAAGTGAAACAACAGTGTTTATTGCATTCATTTATTTGAGCATTCTCCCAAACGAATATTCTCCATACAAAGTCTCCTAAATACAACCCAATATGGCAGATCGCAGATATCCCGCGATGTGACTGAAGTGCATCAATATCTTGAGAAATATCTGCTACAACGGCTCCAAAGTCCACAGGGAGATATAAATGAACACAAGAGACAAGTAAGCCCAACAACAATGTTTATTATGTTTATATACTTGACTATTTTCCCAAATGTGAATGTATCCCATACAAAGTCTTTTAAATACAAATATTCGATACAATAATATATGCAGTATTACTGATTAGACAGTGTGGGCTATCTGTGTTATAAACAATAGACTGATGAACTTTGCAAAGCATTTTCACTCACTGCCGTCCTGCTGCAAGTCGTCTCCGAATTCTTATACTCCTGCATCGAGTTCCGAGTCTGTCATAAAACCACGCGACATAAAATTGCAAGACATCAGTTCCACGGTTCAAAAGCTCAGTCCATAGAGCAAACAAATCAGTTAATCGTATTTAACTCTAAATATATTTTGCTTGTCCTTTTCGTTTATCAAGGATGCCACATATCAAGAGGTGCATACAGTAGATTCGATGTCGATTTAGAAATCTGAATCTCGATTCAGTACACGATTAGCGTCGCTGCCTCGCCCTGCTCGCCAGCAACTATTGACTATCGAACTTGTTGCTTGCAGAAATATTACTTTTTATGCTTTATCCATTATTTAAATTAGCGCCTTTTGTCCTTGTTTGGGGACAAACCAGTAATTTTAAGGGGTTAGAGGGGAACGATAAATATGCTCGTACAACATTTTGTACGTGTTTAATTGGGTTACACCAATACTATTCCGGGTAAGGAGGAAAGGGAGAAATTTGCCCTGACATAGTTATTATTGTGTCACTGCTAATAGAGCGAGTTTCGCATGAGTGTCAAATAACCAAAACCAAAGGCATTACAATACATTAAAGTTACTTGTACATTCAGCCAATGAAGTGGCTGTGAACTGGCGGGAAAATGGCGCACGTCGCAAGGTTGTGGGGCCAAAATGCAGTGCACGCGCGCACGCATGTGTTATCTTGTAATGTCTTGTAGTTACTCTGAAGCGTGATTGGCTAAGAAACAATAGTGTTATTGCTTCCTTTTGTGATTCGCTGGAACTAAATTGATGAACCAATGGAATTACAAAGAAAAGACATTACAAAGACAAGACATGACTTTTTCGACACTCATGCGAAATCCGTTCTATGCGTACTATTTCTTACATTAAACGTCCTTCTTCAAATAATGCTTAAACGCAATGTGACAGGTTAAGTAGCGACTCCCCCACAGTGACCTGAAGACGCCTAAAAATATCTCCCAATCAATGAGCTTCAAGTTAATTGTAACGTCTGGGATTGGTTAAATTCGCGTGGGGTGATGAAACCAGACTCCGTAACGATGGTTATAAATAGACTTCGAGACGTCTCGACGTAAGCTCGAACAATGCCTTTAACGGGACTCTCAAGTGAAACAAATGACTGGTTGCTAAGGAAAATTAAAGCTCTGTTGTGCACTATATTTTATGCTAGGAGGATTTAATTAATAAGAAACAGTTTTTAGCGCACAGAGAAATATTTTGTGTGGTTGATGACGTCATCACTTTCCATATATATCATGACGTCACTAAATGACAAAACTAAAAATAATTCGCGACCCTTACTTATTTTCGCCGACTTTTGTTCTGAACACATTCCTGTGCATCACTCGCAAAAAAAGTATGAAGCGATTTTCCCAAAATTTATCCACGAACTATTTATTATCGCAATAAAAAAGATGACATTTTTCTATCTGTCCTTCCGCAGCAATGTTACTAAAAAAACGCTTCATACTTTTCTAAACCCCTCTTTTTATTGAACAACAGTAATACTTGCTACACTCTGTTGTTCAAGCCGAACGCGTCATTAAGCTTTGAAGCTACAAAATTTATTTTCCATATATGGAAATCGATGACGTCATCAACCACACCAATTTCTTTTCTGTGGACCAAACAATATTTTTTATAAATTAAACCCCCCTAGCCTAAAAGATAATGAAGAAATTGAGTTTTAATTTTCCTTAACAACCAGTCATTTCTTTTAGTTGAGAGTCCCCTTAGGCAACCATGGAGAACGGGAACTCACTAAACTCGTGTGAACAAACCTTAAAATACAATGCTACATGGCCTGTTGTAGGTATGGAGACATGGTTCCCGAGAGTGTTATTGGCCGCATAACTGGAGCAATATGTTCGCTGAGCGGTATAATGGTTGTAGCTATACCTGCCCCTGTGCTGGAGAAGAACTTCAAGGGAAAGGATGCAAATATCGATCAGCTCCCCACACCCGAGGAGATAGCCAAGGAGAAGGCGAAATACGACATCGGTTAGCCAGTGTGCTGGACCTAGTTTGCAATTTCCGTGTGGGGCAAGGTTTTGGGCCCGATGCCGCGAGCTACTAAGGGGACATGGGGGCATTTCATCTAAGAGTTTTGAAATGAAATGCTATTTCCAGCCATTTCATGAAGGTTTCATACATACTATCTGCCTAGAACTCCCTAAATGGTTAAAGGGGCTATGTCACGGTTATTTGCTGGAAAACCCCTTTACAGTCATGAAACACGAGTTGCAAGCTCAACATGACAACAAGAAACGATAAAATGATTATATATTAGCTGAATTAGGTGAAAACAATAAGTATCTAAACACAAGAAACACAATCTTGACAGCGAATGGGTTAAACGCATTTAATGTCTAGCCCGGACCGAAACTAAATTGCGAGTTTGTAATCCGTTGTAAGCTTCCCCAATTTTAACCATCCGTGTTCATTTATGGCTTATCGTCATCTCCTTTGTATTTTTCCACTACAGTAACCTGTTATTTTTAGATTTCCTTTGATTTGTGGAGATTTTCATACATCGCAAAAATGCCTTAAGTTGCCGTGACATAGCCCCTTTAAGTATTTTTAAAACAATTCTATAATTCTTTACTGGTTTTCTTGGTTAAGGAACAACTGTCCCCCTACCCCCTCCCCCCTGGTAGCTACGACCATAGTCTGGCATTGGAATCAAGTACCCCATTGTCATGGGCCGATGCACGTCACCAATTCGATGCTTTCTGGACATCAACCTTGTCTAGATATACTGTCCAAAGTGGGTTTTTCTAGAAACTTTGACCCCAGAAAAATGATTTCGTTGCTACGTACGTGAGTACACATCGATTTTGAAGTTTTAAGAAAATGCATCCTTGCCAAGTAAGAGGAGAATACAACATCAAATAACCAGTGTGGTACTGGCATGAGAAAATACAGACAAAATCGTATTTATGTGGATTAATGCATGTTCTCACTTCGAAGAGTTTTGGGCAACCTTGTCTTGCTATACAATACAGATGACTTTTTCTACAAACTTTGACCACAGAAAAAGGGTTCGTCAGTAACTAGCGAGGGCGACCTCTGGCTTTGAAATGTTAATCAAATCCATTTGAATTCAAGCCCATGTGCACTGGCATTTTAACAGTCTTCCCGTGATCTCATCAAAGCTATTGCATGGTTCGTACTCTTTGGGGCTTTTGCAATTCCATGACTTTTGCCATGATATTTAGTATTTTCCATGTCTTACTGTTGAGCAATGCTGTTTGAAATTGTGAAAAACTCTTTTTCGTTTGAGATATTTTCCAGCGCACTAGCGCAGTAACCAAAACCGACAAGGAAAACAAGTAATACTTTGAGAAATAAGGCATTTATTTGCGTATTCAAAGTTCGTATGTTTTATACATAAAATCCCCAACTAATCAGAAAATTTTTGTGCACTGAACTTCCTTTACCATAACTTTCCATGGCCCAAACTAAAATTCCATGACTTTCCAGGCCTGGAAAATGAAATTCTAAATTCCATGACTTTCCAGGTTATCCCTGACCCGTATACGAACCCTTTATTGGGCGAGGGGGCAGTGACTCGGAATTGAAATGGTTTTGGACATCGCCAAATCAAACCCAAATTGCAAGAACAGCTCGATAACATGGCTGGAAACAATGCCTACCCAAAAATGTTCTTCATAGAAATATTAATAAGAATTAAGATGCAATCACGGGCACTGGGACGCGTTGGTGTTTATCGAAATAGGAAGTGTTTTACACAGAATAGTTATCCAAAC
>JANVCK010171856.1:0-10914 GCA_026546655.1 Epizoanthus illoricatus
TATTTTGTGATATTTAAGGACTTCCCTGACTATAATCGAACTTCCTTATCAATTCCCTGACCTTGAAAAACAATTTCTATTAATTAAACTAATCTGCTATTAATATACACCTACCCACACTAAAACTGCAGATAGCTAGAAGATCCTTTTACTACTCCCTTAACTTTGCCACCACCACACGGCGAAGAAATATCAACTTTTAGTTGATTAATTCCATTGTTTGAATTCTTCATGACTGGGTGGAACTTTTCCTGTACAGAATTTGTTTCTCAATCTGATCCTCACAACGGCACGCAGGTTTTCGCTCCAGTCAAAGAAATCCAGCAATCGTCATTTGTTGCAACACTGCTTGACCAGAAGTACCATCTAAAGCAGGTGCTTACTTTCACCTCCCTCGTCTGCGGGCTGGCACGCGAGCTTCTTCTTTTGGTCATTACAAAAATGATGCCTTGGTTCGTCCTGACACCGTACATTTAATAAACAAGGGGGAGAAGTCAGAATAAACGTATTGCTTGTTGTAACTTGCGCTGTAAGCAGTTTAAATCCTCGCGGAATTCGCCCAGACATGGCCAAATGGCGAGGAAGGCAGGGAAGGGCGTTGGTGAAAATACTTCCTCCCTATAGATGGTTCGTGCCTGTGTGTGATTGCATGAACAACTCTACTGGTTACTCTAAAATGGCTTCAAATGGCAACTTTATTCCATAGTGAAGTAATTTATGGCATTTTAGGAAATCGACCTAAACACAGTGTCTTATAAATCACATCGCAATATATAACTAGCTAAAACGCTCTATTACAAAAGTGTAACATTCCTGTACCTTTAACGCATCTTTAACAAGGGGCTTTGGCGGCAACGTTTGAGCCAACGATTCCGATTGGTCCTTTCAAATTGGCTGCGCAGTTGATCGCGGAGCAAAAAGTCAGAAAATTTCTGACTTCCAGAACCGCTGCGGGCAGGGACCGGGTCATAAATAATCAGTTTTAATTTTTCATTATTTTTTCCTTTTTTACGACTTTTTCATATAAATTCCATCTTCAGAGCGTATAGTAATTTACTTAATGATTGATTAATTTGCACTTTCAATGTCTTGGTTTTAGATAACTGCGTCCAAAGAAGAACAACCCACGTTGAAAGTTTCTTAATAATCCACCATAAATTATTCATTGCACAATTCGATTTTTCTGTTTTGCCGGGTTGTGTCGCAATTGCGTGATTGGTTGACAGGCTCTATATCACGGGTCAGCAAGGAAGGGTGGCAGTTGCAAATTCAACAAAGATACCACATATCCGACTGAGATGATCGAAAACGTTTGTCTTAAGTTGATCGAAAACGTTTGTTCTAAGTTTAAAAACACTTCCCATAACCTTCTTTCATAAGAAGTCCCCGAGTGTATTTGTAGCATGGGTGCGGAATAGGTGCACTGTATTTCATTCAATGCGTTGGTTGTTAAAGTGATATAAGGCCAGTTTAGAATGACTTTGACATTCCTCTCGTTTTTGTTGGTAGTTTTCCCAGGGTTCAGAAATGAGGCGACTTAAAATATCCGTAGTAACAATAGTTCTGATATACATACGGGGCATTTAAAATGTCAATTAGCGAAAGAACCCTTTGACCTGCATCCATTAGAGTTGGAGAGAAAGTATGTTGAATTGTTCTTACTACTGCATGTGTATGATTTGGTGTAATTTGTCTTGCTTTTTAAATTGGAAGATAACTTCCACGAGCGCAATTCGAATTGGTACTGACAACAAAAATATGTCCAAAGTACTGTACTCAAAGTACAAGTTTATACTTAGTTTTTACCTTCTCGGGTATGTGTTTTACATCATGTAAATCTTGAAACTATCTTATTGCAAACTATTTATGGCAAATGTTGTTCGCTTGTGTAACTGCCCATTTTGATTTAAATGATAAATGTACTCATGCTTTTCAGTGTTCATATGACATATTGGTCTCATGCAGCAGATTAGCATACATTGTACGTGGTTGTAAGATGAGCTAATCTATACTCCAACGCTATACTACATGTAGTTTTTATTGTAATATAATGGAAGCCAAGAATGAGCTAATCAAGTCAGATCTATACGAGGAGGAATAGGCGGCGGAACAGCCTTCTTTGTAGAATCATTAAACTCTGCCTTTCGGCTATCCCGCGCATCGTTCTCTCCAAGTGCAGTCTTATTAGCGACTCCGTCACAACTTATGATGCCTTCATCTGTCGACAGAGCTGCGTCATCTGCTGTTGGAACTGTTGATAGCCGGGAAGTGGGCTGGGCTCTAGGTTGTACAGGTAGATCAGGGGATGCCGGTTTGGGCGGAATGTTGGACTTATAAGCCATTTCATCTACGGGCTTCACTTGAACTCCTGTGTCCAAATCACTCCGTGGGGGGAGGGCAGGTTTTACCTTGGGCAGCCTAGGAGAAAGAGATCTGGGAATTGGTTCAGTCTCTTTGTTGTTACTTGCTTCCACTGCCGACTGTGAAGTGTCACTGCACTTAGCTACTGGTGTATCTATGACAGATCTCGGTCTGGCACGCGGGGCAGGTACTGGTTCATTTGCATTGGTCTTGGACTGCACCTGCCCGACTTGAGAGCGTGACCGTGGCACTGGTGCGGAATTGGGTGGAATGGAAACGGGTGAAACAGAGCTTTGCGTCTGGTTTGGGTCCCGTGACGGCTCCACACTCGCGGGCTCATGTTGTCCATCCGCTACTGGTTTGGATTCTGGCTGTTCATTACTGATTGCCAGGAAAGACGGAATTATCTTCGGATTCTCCTGCGCCGCCAGCAGAAGAGCCTCAATGTTGTCAGCACCAACGTGTGTCAAATGTTGCACATTGAAAGGCTTGCTAATTGCAGTACTACTTCCACTTGTCTGCTGACACAAGGTAATTAACTATTAATCATTAAACAATTTGATCAACAATACAAGGTGTACACCACAACGCATGCTACATGTATATATAGTTCCAAATTTCTCATGACAGTAGTTTAGAATAGTACCAATACCCCCTTTGAATCTACTGCAAACCTATAATGCGAAGATAAGTTCTCAAAGGACTGCGACACAAGTTTTATCCTTGAAGGAGTTTCTAATTCTTCCAGGAACTCTTAGAAGTATCGCAAAAAGTATTCACTTCAGTAACTAACCTCTGAATCCAATAAACATGTATTAAATGTAAGGTTTTATGCAAGTGACATCAGCAACTCTACAGTAACTTGTCTAAACTTATATATGCATTATCTATTTGTACCTTTCCCTTTTTGGCTTGTAAAACTACCGAATTCATCTGGACGTTCTCTGGTTTTTTACTTGGTTTGGGGGATGGAGGTCTGGTGTCGTCTGCTGTCCCTTGCGTCGCTACCAGTCTATTGGAAGGAGCCACTTTAGTACTGGCTGCAGATCTTGAAGCATCTGGCACCCTTCTGGGGGGAGGAGGACGATGAGGTCGAGGGATTATCCTGTCTTTTGATCGTAGAGGGTCAAGGTTAGTTTGCTTATCATCATCAGTCTCTGTGCGCGTTGATCCTACAAGAACTTCCTCTACCTTCCTGACCAGAGGGGCAGCCGGAGCGCGAGTAGGTTTGATCGACGGCTTTGGCGGCGGAGGTCTCTTGGGCTGTGCGGGGCGACCTGGTGCCTCCCTTTTAGACTCGGGTTCTCCATCTTACAGAAAACAATGTTGAACCAGATTAATCATGATAATGTATATGGAAGATAAAGTTAGTCACAGAAATAGCGAAGAATTATGGCATTATTTTTATTATTAAATTTTACAAAATAATCGCCAGTTCTTGGGATTGCTTTTAGATTATTGTAGATAATTTTGAGTCTTGGAAAAGGTTGGGTTGATATTTGGATTAGATTTGCCTTAAAACGTTAAACTGCCTTCGCTGTAGGAGCAATTCAAAATATTTAGATGTTTCTTAAAGTAACTATTATTGTAATTTTAAATAGTGGTTTCAAAATTTATTTTTAGTCATTTCTTTTATCAATTTTTGTCAATTTTTTATTCATTGCAGAAATACCAAATTTTTATCCTATTGTAAAATCTGTCATAATGTTTTTAGATTGAATAAAACACTTACGAAACTATGCCGTACATGTAAAACCAAAATATAAACATACTAATGTTTTATGATCTATCGTCAACTACCATTCTGAAAATCATGGCCCACATCCCTACTTAAATAAAGAACGGTACCTAGATGAACTGAACTGTTTTGTCCGACACAACAGATACCAGCACATCTCGTGCAGCACCTAGCTGGGATTGTCCCCTGTCATCAATTAAATATAGTAAATCCCTGAAGTGTATTAGAACCTTAGACTAGTAGCATTTTCTATTGCATATCGTGATAGTCACACAAACCTCGTTGTCTGTTTTCCTGCGCTTTCATTCCACTTTCTGCTTCAGTGTCACTTTCATCAGTGCTGCTGTATTCTTCAATAGCGGCCTCTCCTTCATCATCATCCTCGCTATCCTCGGGAATTTCTTCCGACTGCGGAAAGAAAAGATGCAAAGGTGCTCTGGGATTAATCTTGGCTACAACAATACTGATAAATAAACAGCGAAGAACCTTAAATTTTATACGTTATTCAGATGCTACCACACACAACTCTACATTACTTACCATTATTCTTCCATTTTACATCAATCAAACCGAAAACGAACAGTGACACACATAGTCTTGACATGGTGAAAGACAAATTTGAGATAATACTTCCCATATTGACAAAACACAGTTTGGTGCAATACGATACACTGACGCTGTTATGACTTCTGGAAAACATTTCGTACTTTAGAAACAAGAAGTCTACTTTGAAAACAATAAAATAATTTTGTAGCCCTTACTCAAACTGCTCGAACTGACTAAAAGCACCTTAACGTCCATAATATGCCTCAAACGTTATTATCACTTTCGAAAGCACATAAATCCTGGTATTCTAGAACTCTGTGTCTTTAGTAACAATATTGTAACTCTATGGCTACCTGAATAACACCATGTGCTCAGTTCTCAAACAACATCCTATAATTCCTTAACATTGTCTCGTTCTAGTCCCTGCCGCGCGCAGCAGGGACACCTAGTAGAAAGCGTTCTAGTTCAAGCAATAACATTAACAATAAACAATAACAAATTGATTCTAAAGCAAAATGAACATGGATTTCCACAAATACAAACATACCAATTTGTTATGATCTATCGTCGACTTCCATTCTGAAAATCATGGCCCACATCCCTACTTAAATAAAGAACGGTCCCTAGATGAACTAAACTGTCTTGTCCGACACAACAGATACCAGCACATCTCGTGCAGCACCTAGCTGGGATTGTCCCCTGTCATCAATTAAATATAGTAAATCCCTGAAGTGTATTAGAACCTTAGACTAGTAGCATTTTCTATTGCATATCGTGATAGTCACACAAACCTCGTTGTCTGTTTTCCTGCGCTTTCATTCCACTTTCTGCTTCAGTGTCACTTTCATCAGTGCTGCTGTATTCTTCAATAGCGGCCTCTCCTTCATCATCATCCTCGCTATCCTCGGGAATTTCTTCCGACTGCGGAAAGAAAAGATGCAAAGGTGCTCTGGGATTAATCTTGGCTACAACAATACTGATAAATAAACAGCGAAGAACCTTAAATTTTATACGTTATTCAGATGCTACCACACACAACTCTACATTACTTACCATTATTCTTCCATTTTACATCAATCAAACCGAAAACGAACAGTGACACACATAGTCTTGACATGGTGAAAGACAAATTTGAGATAATACTTCCCATATTGACAAAACACAGTTTGGTGCAATACGATACACTGACGCTGTTATGACTTCTGGAAAACATTTCGTACTTTAGAAACAAGAAGTCTACTTTGAAAACAATAAAATAATTTTGTAGCCCTTACTCAAACTGCTCGAACTGACTAAAAGCACCTTAACGTCCATAATATGCCTCAAACGTTATTATCACTTTCGAAAGCACATAAATCCTGGTATTCTAGAACTCTGTGTCTGTAGTAACAATATTGTAACTCTATGGCTACCTGAATAACACAGTCGTCACCTGTATCTTAATGGGTTCCAGCACAGGGAGCCCAGAGGAGTGTTCGGTTGGAGCTGAAAGCAAATCAGATAGAGCGCGGCTTCTGATCTGAGGCTGTAAACTCTGCTCACAGGAATGTGATGAATCATGAACAGACTGTGACACTAGACTTTGGACTGTTAGGTCAGTGGCAGACAAGAGAGACTCCGACTTTAACCGAACATAAACAGTTTCATCTCCAACCTAGAAGAAACCGTAAGAACAGGTATACATGGTGAATCACGCAAAGTATCCCGTCTGGTTTGTAATTTGTATATGTTATAAGCACGTGCGCGTTTTTACGAGTATTTATATTCCCAGGCGTTACATGGTTAAATAAATAAATAAATGATTGATTGATTGATTTCCCATGTCAGGTACCCACCTAGTATCTCCATCACAGTCAATGCATACAAACATATAAAGGTTATATGGTACGTACGTGTACATGTACAGCAGTGCGTATATTCCCGCTTAACAGCCGCTCTAGGGTACGTAAGTGTACATCAACGCATAGATTATCTCAAAACGAATGTCCTTGCTTATTAAACAAGCACACCATCTATATTTAAATATGCGAACAAATGCAGACACAGCACGCAGAACGTTGGTGTCAGTTAATGCAAATAATACACCTACATTTCACAGTGAAGTATGTAAACATGCTTGCTATTTCCAAACCTTTGATCTTTCAAGAGTGTCAAAAGAAACAACTGTTTTTTGGCGAACGTAATATGATAGATGTGCATTCAGTTTTAAAACAGACGATCTTATCCACTTCTCTTTCCTTGCTTTAGTGGGTACTCTTATTTGGCCTGCTCACAGATGCCTACTTTTCCTTGCAAGCGACTAGAGCGAATTCTATTGCAAATATTCTCGTTGCAAGGGAAAATAAGCATCGGTTGACACGTTAACTCGAGTTGTTTTTTCTGTCTTGATTGTATGTTGCATGTGGCAAGAAGACGAAGGTCTGTCATGTAGTTACCGGGTCATAGTGGGGAGCCTACATCGATCACACCTGATTGACAGCATTGGTTTCGGTACTGGTATACCATACACACAGTGGGGAGCCTACATCGATCACACCCGTTTGACGGCATTGGTTTTGGTACTGGTATACCAATACACATATTGAGGCACACTTGTTTGACGGCACTAGTTCTGGTACCGAATCAGTGGTAATTATTCACATACACACCTTCTTTCCGTTCAGCTGAAGGGCTCCCAGGGAACTGCGGCTATCTTCAAATGTCACAAGGACATTGTCTTCCACAACCCTTATTTCATTCATGAAGACAAACAGAGACTAAATTACAAAATTATTTCATTTTTTGCTGTCCAAAGTTTTAAATTCATATTTTAAATTTAATAGTAAGAAGAACAACACTGTAACGTAAATAGAGGAAAACTAAAACAAATCAGTGAGTATTTATTATCAAAATATTGTAGAATATTGTAGCTGTTAAAATATGCCAGAGTTGTTTCCCACAAATCAGTTTGATGTGTATAACACACAGTACAAACCTGACAAGTACGACATTTCCACATGGCTCAAGGAACGTTAGGAGCTCCGATACATCTATTGCAGCATCACTTGATACTACCACCGTTGGGTCAGCGGGGCCCATCGCCTTCATAACCTCACTATGGACATGACTTTGCTTTGACCAGTTGACTTGCTGGATGTCAATCTCTATTAGTGCAATCACTGGCCTAGACAGTATCAACGGCAAAAATAATTAATGAATAATAACATTAATAACAAAAGCAATACTAAAGTTTCATTTGAGAGCAAAAGTGTTTTTCAGCCGAGATTCCCTTTAAGGTACTTGCACTGGCAGCTTTTTTTCTTTCAGAATTGCTCACAAAACTTCCTGGTTGACGAATTGGGACACATGACCTCGAAGAAACACAATTTTTAACAGTGCTGAAAAATTCAAACCAGCAGAAATTCAATGAGTTACGGTACTAAAGAAGAATCATAGAGAAATTCCAGAAAAGGAATCACAAAAACCAGTTTACCTCAGTCAGTTTTTAATATTTTTAGAATCTGTTTTCAGAATTTAGCTGCAAATACCATGTGACACAAAAGTGTGCTTACCACAGTAATTTATGCTAATATATGCAAAGATATAGGCAAACTCTCAAATTTATTTAAAAAATCACCAATTTATACTATATGCAAGTACCTTAAGTTATTTGGTGCAATTCTCAAGTAGTTACTTACATACAGTGTTCTATGAATGTCAAGACTATAATAGTGACTATGAGGGTGTACATTTTCGTAAATGCACTACTGTTGGCTGAGGAACCTTTTGAAACACCCGTTGTCTAGATATGAATATCAACACAAACCTGTGATCAGATGTCTTGAGTTCAGCACGACCATAATACAACAGTTTCCCTGGGGTGAATTGAATGTTACTGGTTGAACCCTCGCCATTATTGACTTGTGAGTCACTCTGCTTTTCAGTACCTGTTGAACATCAAATACAATTGTGAATTTATTCAACATCACTTTTTTTCAGTAACACAGCAGTATACAGAGCATATTACACAGCACTACAATGTCACTGACAAAGGAGCTGTTGTGTACAGATCGCTACTCCGCATTTGAGTTGGCCAGACCTCACACTGTAGAATGTGCTCTAAGACTCTACTAAACTCTACCTTGTTGGCACGTTTCATCTTCATCATCGGTCTCCTGGTCGCTGCTGTCACTGCTCGATTCGTGATCTTCCTCCTGTCCTTGATGATTACTTGTAATCACGTGTTCTCTCGTGTGAGTTGCAGATGATTTGTATTTTGGTTTGCGTCGTCTCCAGAGCACACGGTCGGTCCAGGCGGGTACACGCATCTTTTCACTTGTGTCATAGTCATCTGAGAACAAGTCGTACTTGTATGTCGGTGCGAAGCTCAGTTTGCCCTCAATGAAACCACGGAACACCTACAAATGCAATTGTTGGGATTAAGCAATAATGAACAAGCTTCCCGCTTGTTATGTTTTAGAAAAACGAATTCTTCATTTAAAGTTTAGGTTCACCAAAACTGTTCAAACTTACTACGTTCTTAATATGTTGCACCATAAAACTCAATGTAATCCAGAAAAAAAATATAGAATTAGTTTGAAGAGTTTGACATCTTAGAATAGACTAGACTAGACCACATAACGATTCCGAGTTATAACTTGTTAAAATACGCTAGTGAAACAATCAAGTATGGCAGCCATTCATGTAGGAGTCACTCATAATACATTTTAACTGAATTAGATTTGGACTACTGGTAGTTAATATTGTTGCAATATTTGTAGCTTACAGTTCTTCTTTTTAATGCACTTTGGAAATTAATTACTGATAGAGGAGGGCTACATGGTTGTCAGTTATAATAAATCAACACATGGTATAATGGAAATGCTAGTCTTTATACTGATATCACTATACTGAAACTAATATTACAATTATGTCCCTTGTTAGTGCGCATTTCAAGATGGTTGTCACCAACCTGTGATAAGGTTCATGTCTGTTGTACGTGTGTCTGCCCTGTGTTTTTGCTGGTAAATATAACTTTTGAATAAGCTTATTGATGAAGTAAACTGAACATTGCAGTTTCAATATGTATATCTTCAATGTTTATTGGAATTATTTCTGCTGTAGCTGTAAAATAATTACAAAATGAAAAAGACCGGCGACAACACAATAAGCAGATGCATTTACAATGTAAACAAGTGCTAAATACATAATTGTAAAATAAAATATATCGAATATATCAGCTTGTTCACGTTTTCTTCAATAGAATAAGTTGTCTTGGATTTTTAGAAAAATCAACTTGGAGATGCTGACAATTTCAGTTACCGAAACATGATGTGGATACTGTTCAACAACCTGAGATGCAAGTAGCGAACCAATCCGATTACCTGAAATGCCAAGTCGATACTGCTCACAATAAATATTACTGGATAAAAGTACTCACTGTTCCCAGAAACCCACCATTGCTAATGAGGCATAAACATATTCTTATAATTTGACTTTCTACCTTGTGTTGTTGCCTTTGTGTGGTGAGTTGATCGTGCTTGGATAAATCATCCCATTTCTTCTGTTTGACCATTTCCTTCACCTCCTCCATTGGTAAGTCGATGCGGTAGTTGAAATCTCCACACCAGAAGACATAATCGTGTGAGTTCACCTTGCGGCCCTAATAAAGCAACATGTTGGAAACGCTGCGTGTTTGGCACCTGTTTATCTTATTAACAACTGCACAAAGAAAACTGACTATACACTGATCAATGAAGGGCTTTTCCTGATGAGAAGATCCCTACTATTTGGAATTTTCTTAAGTATTTTGCCTATCACACTTCAGTCAATTATGTTATAACCACTTGTTCGAAAATCATGTTAGTGATGAGCGTGGCACAACAGCATTTCACACCAACAGGTTATTATCAGTGTACATAACTATTATCACCACAGTAATTATTTTCTGAGTGTAATAATTATAAGAACTTTATTTTTTAATTTCTCTATTATTGGACTAAAATAAGTTTTGATTTTCAGATCTTGGGTATATAATCTTATTATATGGCTGACTAATTTCGTGTGCTGTGATTGGTTAATTTCGGGTCCCTAAGTTGCCGTACGGACCTCTCGCGCTCGAGCGACTGTCATTTGTTTACTTTTTCAAGTTTTGATCCGGTTTGATTAAATTAAAATGCAAAAACGTCATATATAATAAACATCTTATTAACTTCGTTTGCTCGGTCCGTACGATAAGTTATGGATCCTTGTTTTTTCCTTCCCTTTTTCATGGCCCGCGCGCTTCGCGC
>JANVCK010171967.1:0-10914 GCA_026546655.1 Epizoanthus illoricatus
TCTTGGGGGGTTGCCCCCACATTCCCCCCCCCCCCCAAGGCTCAGCACTCGCAAAATACTCCCCTCCTGTTAAAATCCTGATTTCGAAATGACCATAGGTTGGACAGTCTGATAAAAGGCCATATATCAGAGTAATGTTGAAAGTTTCGTTATGCTTTTCATACTCTTAATCTTGTAACAATTAAAGATTTATAAAATCTTGACAAGTGCTTTTCTTTATGTCGCCTCAAAATGTTCTTGTTTACACTGTATGTGTACATGTATGTGAGTTTGGATTGGGGTGGAGTAAGAAAAGTTCCACTGCCATTTAGGAGGGCCTCAAAGTTCACCTTCATCATTGGGGCGGGGGGTCAGAAAAGTTTTTCACTTCTTTATAATACTTTCCCATTTGCCAGCCCCCTCCCGGCCATAAATAATGACTACTTCCTAAGATGTAAATGTCTAGAGAATTCTCCCAGAAAATTTTCAAAAATTAACTCTCTAAATGCAATTTGGCAACAAAAATATAAAATTATCTGACTTTGACAAGGAATTTAGAATTTACCTGACCTGATGCAAAATTCCTTGACTTTTCCTTGACCATGGCAACCCTGTAATAAATTAATAGTTCAGATGTATTATCTTATAAATAGTTATGAATGTCATTAGCAATATCACTGAAATTAAAATTTATATTTCAGAGTCAGCGTGCAGTAAAAACAAGGCTAACAGCAATAGGTAATACCAGTTTTAATTAATATACAATATTGCTATATAAATATTGTTAAAATTATATATTGTTCTTCTGTAATGTAACATATGATTAAAATTTTAAAAGTAGAAGCTAAATTATATAATTTATGCAACTGTTTTTAAAAGGTATATAGCTTTGACTCAAACCCCAAAAGGTTCAAAGTGTTGGCAACCAATTCTGATCATAAATTTGCAATCAAAATAGCAGTCTTGAAAACCCTGGAGTGTGTACTGGTAGATGAGATTTACAACATTCCTTTTCTCTGAGCACTAGAAAATAGAAAATATTCCAGAAAAGAACTGATGTCTGCCAACTGTAGCCTTAGGGCCTTTGGATTGAAATTGTTTTCAAAATTTCTTGTTTCGCTGCATGGAGAACAGCCAGAAGCTGCCATTTAGTTATAAGTAAAACTTGCTTTTTTGAGTAAAACTTGCTTTTTAATAGTAGTTTAAATATTAAATTATTCCCTATGAAAATGTCAGTGGCCATAGCCAGGCAAAACTAATAAGCACTCTGACTTTTCCTGCTGTGGACACTAATTTATGCATCCTCAGAGAGCCAGAGGCAGATCGTTGGGGTGAGGGAAAATTTACACGAGAGAAAATGTAAGTGCTGCACACCTCTCCAAATTCCCCTCACCCTGACAATCTGCCCCTGGGTCTCCGAGGATGCATAAATTAGTGACCACAACAGGAAAAATCAGAAGTAAGAATAGTTTGTCACCTGGGCTCAACCTATATAATTAATTATTTACATTTTATTTATATCTCCACACATTTCCATCACCAAGGTCCCCTTGCTCAACCAAGAAAGTGTGACCCTTCACATATTTTTGTATTCCCTGTCTTGCTGATACAATGGGGACCTTATGCAACTGGGATGGCAACAGCTACGATGACAGCTGCTGAAATTTTACTTTCTCGTTTTCATTTTTCCTTTGTGTATCTATCATCTATTCATTTTTATTTGTTCCTTGTGTAAATGAGGGCTAATTATAGTACATAGAAACCTTAGATTAGTATTCTGTAATTAAGGATTTTGTTTTCTGCCGTCATTGTCGTCACTGCCATCCTCCTGGTTTTGCAAGGTCCCTATTGTACATAGTATAACTTGTCCAAATTTCTTGTAGATCACAGAATAAAGATTAGTGAGAGAAAGCAAAAAGAAAGAGAACTCAAGGATGAACTAAGGAAGGCCAATGAATCAGTTCTGCAACTCAAAGAACAGCAAAGAATGGAGGTTGGCACAAATATTGTAAAAAAATACAATTACTGGATGGGTATTACTTTTGATGGAGGCCAACATCCATGTAACTTTGTATCAGATTATATGACATGTCCAAACAATGTATCACTCTATTACGGAAAAAGAGTAATTGATATAAAACTAATTTGACAATATTTTTTAGTTGTTAAATTTAACTGGAAGAATTTCAATGGAATTTACAAATTGAGCAAAATCATTCACGAATACAATTGATGAAGGTTATGTTAACCCTTTCAGCCCCAATCAGATTATCAACATCTATACCAACGGTAAAATTCCACATTAAAGCCCAGCTGGGCTTCTATAAGTTTATAAGGCCTTTTGGGTGGGCTTATAAATGAGGGGGGCTTATATCCAGGGGGCTTATAAGCGGTATAAAAAAAACATTAAATTCTCAGAACATGCATGCAGATACTATCTGAGCAATAAATTAAAACTAACATACCATGACATGTAGCTTTAGCACTTTTAAAATACATTTTTCTGGGGGGCTTATAACCAGAATATTTTTGTTAGCAGGAAGATGGGCCTATATATGGGGAGGCTTATAACCAGGGGGGCTTTGATGTGGGATTTTATGGTGTTCTCCTTACAATATCAACAGAAAAATAATAATATGTAGATGATAATAAAGGAACTGATCATGATCAGGAACAGCTCTCTCATTGACACATATGGACTGAAAGGGTTACAATATCAATAGTGAGATGTATCAACTAACATAGAAACTTCTCATTTTTTTAAAAAGTCATCTAGAGTTTAATTTAAGCTAGGTTATGACAATATGTTAACACTACTTTTTATCTTTCTTAACCACAGATCTATGCACTGAACAAACTAATGACAGCACTGGAAAATGCCAACTTCAAGAAGTTCATGAAAGATCATCAAGCTACCTCTCTTCCTGTCTAGCTATGTAGTGTCAGATCAATAGGGCTGGTACAAAACAGCTGAATGAAAATCACATCATTCTACCTGGATTTACTCTCAGGAATATTTTGGGTTATAAAATTACGGCCCAAAAGAAACTCTTTGGGCACAAGACTGCCAATTGCCACTGTTTCTTGAAATATTATCATTGGACAGTGGCACAAAAAGCAGTTTGTAGCATGTTAGTTACTGACTTGTACATGCACCTCGCACCTCCTCTCATCCCATTTTTCCTTGGCCAATAAACACGAAAATGTTTATAAAACTCATTTGAAATGACTAGGTATGAGTCAGTGTTAGTATGTCAGCAGAGTTGAGCAAGAACAATCTAATTTAGGGAGCTGGTCAAAACATGTACCCTCTTGAGGCCCCCACTTGAAGGCTGCCACCATTAAGCTAAAAGGCTGATTCTAGAAAGAAATGCACTGTGTTTTTTGTCTTATAATTCTTTAATTATTTCACTAGTCTCCCCAGAGTGAACATAGCTCAGCAAAACTAGGGTACTGGGGGGGTATACCTGGTCTAAGGCTGCACCTGAACTAAGGAAGGGGGTACCATATTCTGACAGTTGTATCTGGTGTCTACATAGCTCTGCATTCTACGTCAAGAATGGGGAAGCAAGCTGCAAGGGGAATCCTCTCCCTATTACCCTCATGACTTGCTTCGCTCGCTGAGCAGGTTTCCCCATTCTCAATGATCTAGAACATCAAGCTATGCAGGCTTTGGGGATCCTTTAAGGGCCCATTATGTGGAGCAAGTGTTATAACCTGCTCCCTTATGGAGATTGAAAAATACTTTGAGTTTCATCTTCATAATTCTGAATTTTTGATACCCAATATAAGATGTCTAAAAGGAAATGTATATTGGAAATAATTAATATTTACTTAGTATGTATGTGTGCTACTTAATTATTGAGATATATATATATATATATATATATATATGTAAATTAAGCTCTTCCACCAAACCTCTACCTGACCCAATTGCAGAGTCATATTGTGTCAGATGTTGGTTCTTTCATCTGACATTGTTGTATTTATGTGTTGATGTCTGACATCCAATTAATGAAAGTAGATAATTATTTAAATTAAAATAGGCCCAAAACAATCCCTATGTTCTGGTGTGTGAGTCTATATAATATTATTTATATATCATTCTATAGTTTACTTCCAGTAGTTCTTACACCCAATTTTCACAAACAGATTGCAAAGTTCATTGGGAACTTATGAGCTAACAATGCAAATTTTGCAATTTATTACATTCCTAATTTGGCAAATTGTCAATCACCTTGGGAAGTTTGAGACAAACTTCCACATTATATTGGTGTTGGTGGCTGAAGTTCAAAACTTCAGAAGTTCAATTACAGTAAGCAATTAGACAGAAAGTTACTACAAGAGGGGGTAACAGTACCTTGTGTTCCCAGCGTCAGCAATTCTCAGTTTTTCTACAATGTTCATTTTTAGAACTTATTGTGCAAAAAGTTTCTTATTTTTCATAATCATATAAACTGCTTCTTGAAAGTGACTGATATACATACCAATACTTGGTATGTTAATACTTTCACATATGTGTGCTACAATATCTTCTTGGGTACTGTGAACTCTATTAGCTGTATGTACAATGTTCTGTGAGATCACTGCTCCTCCTTTGATCCCCCATACAAATATATTCTCACAACATTCTCTTGAAAGTTTTTGCAGGGTTTCCTAATAAGTCTCCACATATATATAGCTGGCAGCACATTCTGAAAAGTAACTGGATAAATAATTTCAAAATCTCCCTGTTTCATATTAATTCAAAACGAGATTTGATTTTTGTCTGGGTCGAGTAAAACATGTAAATTCATAGTATTGTCTAGTTGTTAAAAATATGTAGTGCAAATTATGTAACAAATTATTGAAGTTGTGCACCAATATTTGGAAGTTCATCTTGAACTTCCCTACAAAGCTTAATTAAATACATCAGTTCAGAAATTAACTTCCCAACAGTTGAACTCTACAACCTGCACGATTATGAAAAACAACCTGCATTTGACTGTAAAAGAACACGAAATTATGATTTCTTCAAAAATATAACAGCTTCAGATATGACACTAAACCAAAATGAATTGCATGGATACATCATCATCATGCATCCACCAATTTTGAATTATTATATGTACAAGATGGGGTGACAAGTCTAACAAAGGCTGTTTGAGCTGTATTATACTCCGTTGAGACCTTCCCAAACTTTTTAGCAGTAGCCATGTCCTGAGTTTTCTGATCTATGTCCCAAAAAGAATCAAACATCTCCCAAAAGATTATCATTCCCAATTTCCAACATATTTTGAAAAAATAGATGAATATTCCTGAAACAGCCGTTGTTAGGCTTGTCACCCCACATTACAAGGAATTAGAGTGCAGGATCAAACTGGTGATATTTATATGATTTTGAACATGATTCTATTTCAACTGCAGTACTTATACAATTATTATGCTGAATTAGACTATATATATATATACTAATATAGTCTAATCAAAATAGATAAAATGAAATGTCAGCAATTTTGCCATCTAAAAATTAACCAATCAGATGTCTTGATCAATATATATGTACTGAATGCTTTTAATACCAATTTGGTCTGGTGCATTTAAATATGCCATTTGGACTCTAAAATTACATACCTATCTTTTTGCAAAATATTTTGGTAGTATCAATTTTTAATAGCTTCTTAAAAACCACATCTTGATAATATCTCAACATCTGTTCAAAAAGTTATCACATATTGTCTATGTTTTAGTTGTACTCGGTGACACAACTTTGGAAATGTGCAGAAATTCATTTTTCTGTGCCGTTATTATTTCCAAATATGACAAAGTTGGCTAAAAAATAAATATACTAATTTAACTTGAAAATATTTTAAAATACAACAATGGTTCCTGACAGACATTTTAAAAATATTATAGCAGTCCATCAAAGGAAAACAAAATAATATATGAAATACACATAATAGACGTAGTTATTTTAATAAAATACCTGATCCACAACCATTATTGAAAACCATATGTCGGTGCACGAGTAAAATCAACGTAAGGTACATTTACATAATCACATTGAGCAGCTCCATGTATCAAATAGCGGCCACTGCGTAGAGTGGTAGACTGATAGGGGCCAGGGGAGTAGAAAAGACAACGCCAGCTATACCAGACGACTGAGAATGTATCAGGCGTGTTTCAATCAACCGGAAATAACTCAGTCAAATAATGAAAAGACTATACTGTATACATACATCATCCTTTCATTGCTGGTTCTTCGGAACTTCTGACTTCAGCATTTTTGGCTCGGTTTTATATCCAGCCAAATATTCCGTCTTAATTTAGGGTTTACTGATTTTCGATTTAAGGGGCACTCTCATTGGCTAAATTTGTCAATACTTGATGACGTTTGTCTAACTAACCAATCAAAGTGGCTGTTAAAAATGGAATGGTTGGTACAAATATAAGCCTCGTTCCAGTGCTCGCCCTCCCTGGGCCCCCCGCAAATTATGTGGAAACCAACGCCCCTGGAACGCCGGACGTGTGCGAAGACAAATAAATTTTGAGGAAACGGTGAAATACTTGGCAGTTGGACGTGATTTTGTGCCTTATAACATCGGCAAAGATTGTTCTACTATCTACAGGTTGGTTTTAGCTCATGAGGCTTCAGAACTGTACAAAATCAAAGTGAACATGGCCAGTGTTATGGAAGCGGCAGGTTGAATTTGCATGTGATTTTAATACCAGTTCTGGTTGCCCGCCATAGTCGTGGTTTACATCCTTTGACAGCTTCTCATCTTTACAGCTTGCTACAAGAACTTGTTAGATAGTTTGAGTTAACGTTATTGGTCTTTGAATTTTAGTACTTGGCTCCTACTCTGAGCACAGCTAAATACTCTCCACCAATGGGTGATGACCAAATCATATCATGTTGGTGAAGACATGAAGCTAAGCTGACGATAGTTTCACTGACTCACTGAGTTCGTACTTTCCACTCATTAACTCCTGCATTACTTAAGAATATCGAAGATTTCAGTTCTGGCCAGTTCTACCTTCACAATACTTTTCACCAAATACAGTTATGCACATGTTAATCAGTACTTTGGTATCAAGACTATAATTTCATGTTTGGAATTTCGTAAGCTGTTGTTTCAATTCGAGAGATCCGGAAAGTATTTTTTATGTCTCGGTATTTCAACATTTATTCACTACTCAGAGGCTAACATTTTTGTCAAGAAACAGAAGCCATTGTCAGCTTGCCAAATTGTACATTGTTTAGACCAGCAGTCGCAACGTGTTACCGAACTGGAGTTGATAAATTTTTACCTGACATTCAGGGAACACTCACTTGTGCTTTCTTCCTTTTCAGGCGTTTACTAGGAGGTCTTCATAATTTGCAAGGAATCTGTCTTCGAAGGAAAAAAGGTTAAAAGCTAGACCGATATCTCATCAAAATAGAATCATGCAAACTATCAAATGCGTGGTAGTTGGTGACGGTGCTGTTGGTAAAACCTGTCTACTGATATCGTACACGACAAACAAATTTCCTAGCGAGTATGTACCAACGGTAAGACGAAATATATTTTTAAAATTTCATTGTTGATGTATATTAAGTTTATACTGTACTGCAAATCTAGTGTATGGTAGAAGTTAAGAAATTCATTACGATAAATGTGATCACATTTATTCGATGGAAACTGCCAAAAAAACTGTTGTGGTATCTGTGTTGTGTTGCATCAGTTTTGGAATTTGCTCCCACTGCACAGCTAGAAATCAGCTCTGTCTATTAAGGTTGCTTTCGAACCTCTAGTAATTATCGTTAGGAGCTGCTTTCAAGCTGCAGATGGTTCGCTTTACCAGAAGAATGTTCTAATGGTAGTTATTTAACTGAGAACCAGCAGATGCAAGTCTAGTCTTGTTAAAGTTGGAGCTCTGTCACTCCCTCCGATTGACTTTTGCAACTTGATCCTTGAAATAGCAAAGATAGAGCTAAAGTGCAACCCCATTAGCATTGGTTGGTAGGGTATGCCAGAAGGATGAGAGCAAATCTGAGCAGGTTAAAGCTTGTAATTTTGAGGAAATTAAGAAACCTCCATAATTTATATGATAATCTGGAGAGGTAGTGGGAGGAAGCTTGTTGCAACTACCATGAAAATATAATTGTGTCAAAATCAGCACCTTTTCGTGTTAGGTCAAGTCAAGAGGTGAACATGAAAAACATGTACACAATTGGATAACTGTCAAATTTGTGTTCATTTGTTATCATTGAGGAAGTTCTTTCTGTTTCAGTAGATCTTATTCAGCAGTAGAAAGTGATTTATTTGTGATCAAGGTTATTTTAATTACTTTGTTAACACTGTATCTGATAGGTGTTCAAACTGATCCAATATTATGTGAACAAGCATGGAAGAAGTTGTCACCAAAGCCAATTTGATTGAAGTTTTCATATGTGAACAAAATCGCTATTCATATGGATTTTGGACTGCCTTGTTGACATTTCACTTGGAGCAGTGCAGGGGTCTATCCAATGCAAAGTAAATACAGAAGTCTAGTTTCTGAAGCAACTGGGATTTTCTGTGTCAGTTAGTGGGCAAAATACTGAGACTGATCAACTAAAAATGCTTTTTGTCACAAGCGCGGATGTGTTAACCCCCTTATTAGCGAAAAAGGAATCATAAACAGGGAATTATGGGCAGATCTAGGATTTGTATAGTGTTTCAGTAATTTGTGTGGTTTAAAATTGCAAAATGTGATTAGATAAAGAAAGTTTACTGAAATCTCTTGAACGAAAGACATTTTTGATCCCATTAGGAGCTAGAATGCCGAATTTTACAATTTGTTTCCTTGATGCAGACTAATTACACAAATAGTCATGTGGTTGGATGAGTGGTCAGGAAGATTGAAGTGTCTTGACTACTGGTTTTACTATGACTTTCAAGACTAGAGGGCTGCAGCAGCAATTTCTGCTCAAGAAGTTCACCAAAATTGTTTTTTTATGTGTGAACACAAGGCCAATCCATTGTGGTTCTTGTGCTGGCACAATGCCTGTCCAGTAGAGTGAAAGAGGCCCCCAATGTATGCAGCTCACAGGGCAGCAAGTAACCTGTGGAGGGATTGCATTTTCTGTTTCCTAGTTCTTGTATGTACAAACCCCGTTTGTGGCAGAAGGACTGTTTATTTTAATGTCTTGAAATCCTTATGGCAAATTAATGCAAGTTATCAATCAGGAAGGCAGATGTTTTGTTAAATGGACAAATATATTGTAGATTCAGTTGACTGTAGACATTCTTGCAATGGTAAATATTGTTAAGTTGTTATGATTTTGGTTTCAGGTATTTGATAACTATGCAGTTACAGTTATGATAGGGGGAGAACCCTTCACGCTAGGATTGTTTGATACTGCAGGTGAGATTATCATTTGTATATTTTCATACCTTTTTCGGCTTGATATCTCAATGACATATTCAAACTGGATTTGAACTTGACATTAAACCTGTACTTTCCATGTTTAGATGAAACGAGTCCCTTGTGTGTTTTGCCATTGTACAGGCATTACTGCATTTGATCACAAGCTTAACCAACATTTCTTGATATGGCATATTTTAGCAGGGCTAAGTGGATCTTGAGTTTTCTGAGCATAATATATTTATTGCAGTTCAAAATATTAGAGGCAGTGTTTTCTCTTTAATGCAAGATGCATTCACATGATGGCCAAACACACATACTGCAAAATGGTAAATAAGTTGACATTCAGGTTGCATGTTAGTACAAACTGAGTTTAAGTAATATAGATATTTGTTTTTATAGTAATATTACTTCAGTGTGTAGTGTATAATAACTAGAGGAATTCTGCCCCTGCCAGTTGGGGACACTTACTCAAGAAGCAGACAGAAAGTTGTCTATATAAATTGTTGTGTGATTACAGTCAATTAATGGCCACTTCCCACAAGGAGATTACGAAGCCCTTAGGGAAATAGGGCATGGACTTTGCAATTACAATGCCAAATTGCCATTGAACTTCACAACTTCAGCAGTCTTTTACTTTGTTTACTCCTAGTTTTAACAAGTTAATATTATGATTAATTTTCACACCAAGCATTTTAAGAGAGTAGTGTGAACTTCTGGCTTGAAGGAAGCAACCTAACAGAAATTGAAAGAGAGACTCAGCTGAGACAAAATTGTTTACAGTGGCATTGATTTTGCAGCTCTAATATTGCACAGCAGATATAGTTTGCAGTACCCAAGTGGATGTTGTAGTATATGTCAATAGTTGTTAAACCACAATTGAATTAAGTGCAAACAAAAAAATATGTGTGGTTTGTGTCACATACCCTTAAAAAATTAGGGTCACTCAGTCGGACTTAAAATTTTATTTTGTGTTAATATTTTTTATATATTTAAATTTCTTTAAAGAAAGTAAATGTGACCAGGGTCTTACAGATAACATGTTTTGCTCATGAATTACAAAAACTGTATGATCTAACATGATGAAATAAGTTTACACATGTACACAAATTGTAATTGATATACTATGAATTGACATAACAGCATTTCTGAACAACATCAAACCGGAAATAACTGCATAATGTGTTAACAAGGTTGGTATTATTTTAGAAAAAGAAGGTATCAAACAGGGTGCATGCTTGAGATCAACTGAAGTTATAATCTAGAAAGACATTGTTTTTATAAACATGTCTACTCTGCCCAGTATGTAAGAATTGTGTCAAGTCAGGACTATAGTTAACAAGTAGCAAATTAGCAATATAATGTTGTAGGATCAGAAATTTTAATGCTCAAAAATTAGGGTTGGTTGGGTGACAGGAACCACAGGTATTTTTTTGTTTGGCCTAACTGTGTACAAGGGTTTATTAACGCCTCTTGTTGTTTTTTCTGCTTTTCTTTTTTTCTCTTTTATTTTAGCATTTTGCAAGAAAGCAAGTAAGGGTGTGCAACTCCTACATGACTCTTGTC
>JANVCK010172189.1:0-18925 GCA_026546655.1 Epizoanthus illoricatus
GCCTGAGTAGTGAAGGAAGGGATAATAAAAATATTTTTACTATTTTTCTGAATTCCCTATTTGCAACATCTTGTTAATCCGTATCACTGTGTGCTATTCAGTATGGATGCTTTTTGAACAAAAAAATTACCCAAAGGGTGGGAGATTTGATAAATAAGAACTCCCACCCACAAACCCAGGGGTAGAAATGGGGATTTTGACACAGTGGTTGAAGTATTATATTGTTTTTAAAATAAATTATACTAGAAATGTTCCCTGAACCTGGGAGATTTTATATGGTTTGACACAATTTGATACAAAAGATATCCCAAGGGGTAGGGCTTTTTTAAAATCACATCTGACAGTAGACAATGTCACATCCCTCACCCACGTATCAAAATAAAATTTAGGAGAAAAATAGCCCCACTGTCCCAAGGGGGGGAGATTTGTTTGACTGGTACAACATTAATAAAATTGACAGTTTTTGTTTTATTGTTGCAAGTTTTGTGGAAGTAAAACAATTTTTCAGGCCATACCTAGACAAATTTTTGTCCAAAAATCCAAGAATTGAGGGCATACATCGGACCAGTACTCGATCACCGTTTGTACCGCCCCCCCCCCCCCCCCCCACAATCCTACCCGCGGAACTCGGCCAGCAGGTATGTTTCTCATGCACTGCGGGCGCACAACTGAAGACAAAATCCCTTGGTGGAAATGGCGCGTGGGTTGCAAAGTTTGTACGAAAGTCGCGATATTGAGCGCTGGAAGGCGACACTGGATTCTTACGACAAGGTTCTGTCAGCCAAAGCAAGCCGCGACAAAAAAGAAAAGTCCAGCGAGCTGCTGAAACTGGACAAATGGTAAAACATATATAATATTACACAAAATTCCTATGTAGTGTTCAGGTCGACACCTCTGGCCCTCACTGGCCTGGTGCAGTGACTGGCCTAGAGCTATCACGCGCCAGTGTTCCTACCAATTCACGAACCACGCGTCTCATTAAGTCATTTAAAAGCAAAATTCACATTTCACGACTAGTATGTATCTGTTGTCACTTCGGATCAAACTTTTTTGGTATACACAAGTTAAAACCCTGGGGAGGATACTCAACTAAAGTTTAGGTGAGGGTGTGCCACCCAGGCTCTCAAACCCGAACCCTGTTTATGGCAAAATTTTCGAAATTTCCATACCCTGTTTATGACTTCAGCTACATAACACACCATGTATATGACAAAATTTTCTACTTCTGGTTCTGTTAAGATGGGTATGACTGTACTTTTTTACTTGCCGCGCGGCTTCTCTGATGATTCTCATCTGTGCAAATAATAAATTTATTACTCTGTTTAATACCAGTATTTTAAGAAAACTTAAAAATCGTACCCTGTCTACGACAGTAATATGAATGAATTGTATACCCTGTTTAAAATCACAAGTCAAAAAGCATACCCTGTTTATGACAAGAAGGTCTGAAAAGTATACCCTGAAGGGTGACACGTCCCCATATAGGTTTTATATGGGAGTAACCCCCCCCCCGGGGGTTAAAATGTCTCTAGAATCTGCCATGTCAGATTCTACAGCAGATTCTATGAACCTGGAGAAGTTCTTGTATTCCACAGAGATTTCCTCTAACTTATGGAATCAAATGTCGGATTCTGTAGAGAATTCTCCAGGTTCATAGAGGAACCCTCGATACTGCTGGTGCCTTTTGCAGGTTGCAGGCTGGAGGTTGACACAGCTTGACCAGATATCTTCTGAGAACAGTATTAATAATAACTATAAGGAAAGATGGAAGGATTCATGAGCGCAAGTATAGTTGTTTCGAAACTGGTGCTGTTGATGCAAAAATTTACAAAGTACTGCCATCTGCTGAAAGTACATTGATAGCTGTGCTAATCCTTAAAATTTAATACTTACAACCTATGTGAGCCAGTACTCATGTCATTGCTATTAACAGCAAAATAACAAAACTGTGGAACAGTGAACTTTTTTACACCTCAAAATAAAAATGAAATGGGAGTAAAGCTATACTATGGATTTCACTAAGAGTCAGATTCGGGGTTTTGCCCATTCCGTGACTGCTGCCAGTGGTTCGACAGAATGGCCTTAGCTTGAGACTTGACGTCATTGCCCATTTCCTTCACAGACATGAGTCTCACGTGAACTACTGATAGTTCCGAGATGTTTTTACCCTGTATACTTTGATTTTCATTGCTTACTTCAACTATTAAAACCATGTATTACTACAATGATGAGCAAACATCTGGACTTCAGGAATATATATATTTTGAAATCAACTCCATTTTATTCTTTATTTACAAAGATGTTTTGTTTGCTCTTTCAACTCTCCTGCCAGTATTACATGTAACATTTTGAAAGTTACTATTGTAATTGGTGGGAGATGTCTTCGTACATAAAGATTAAAATGGAGTTGACTTCAATTAAGCTTTACATATTCTTGAAGGCTAGATGCTTGCCCATCATTGTACATGGTTTATTTGAAGTAAGCAACACAAATTGAAGCATAAGGAGTAAAAAAGCTCAGAACTATAGTTCATGTGAGACTCGTGGCTGTGAATGCAATGGACATGATGACTAGGTCATTCTGTTGAACCACAGGTGCAGTCACAGAACAGACAAACCCTGAGTTTGACTCACAGCAAAATCCAAATTATAGCTTTAGTGGGATTTTGAAGTGTAAAATATTTTCTCTGTTTTGCTGTTTACTTTTCTCGGAAGCTACAATCTGGTCAACCTGTGTCAGGGTCTACCAACCTGCAACCTGCGACCTGCAAAAGGCACAAACCATCCTCAATAGAATCTGACATTTGTTTCCATAGGTTTGAGGAATCCTCTGTGGAATACAATAAATAATTATTATCCAGGTTCATAGAATCCTCTGTAGAATCTGACACATCGGATTCTATAGATGTTTTACTTGTGATATGGTCCATATGTGACCGCAGCCTACAGCTAGATTGAATAAACTGCATGTAGAGATATGAGGTAATAGACCACAACACCGGCATTAGTCTATTCGTATCAACAAGTGCGTGGGTTGTTTTAAGTCTCTTGATAGAATGTTGAGAGACTAGACCAACAGCTTAATGCCCCTGTCCAAGGACAGTGTGATGAAAGAAGGTTGCTCAGACTCGATCCTCGGCAAGGCTGGGGATTGAACCCAGGATCTTCTGGTTGGGAACTGGAGATGTTACCGACTGAGCCAACCATGCTCACACAAGTGTGGGGCTTAAAGGTCGAGTGGGCAATGACACAAACCCTCCTCATTTACAGTTAGAAATGGAACTAAAAGCAATGTGTCTTTAAAGAAACTAGAAAGTATAAACAGGATCATGGAACATTCAATATCCTGACCAATCAGAGTATGTGCTTGTGCACATTAAATTCATGATTTGAAGCACTGTATTTGTGATCAGCATGTATACTAGAAGTGGAAGAGTCATTGCCTGGCATTCTTAACTTTACATTTATCAAACTGCTTTTAAGGTATCAAGACGAACTCCCATTGACCATTAGGAAACGAACAGCAGCGTTCATTAACCAAGAGGAACTGACCAGACTGATGCACTGGAAGTTGAGCGTGAGTTTGTTTGTGTACGTACATAGTGTAATCAATGTAAAGTGTCAAAACATCTGTTGGGATTGATCAACTAAGAGTTGATATGTTATGTTTTTCACCATAAGGGTGAAAGGTTTCAGCTGATGTTTCAAGCACTAGCTCTTTGTCAGAGCAAGAGCTTTTGCTCTGATGAAGGGCTAGTGCTCGAAATATCAGCTGAAACCTTTCACCCCACGGCGAAAAACATAACATATCAACTTTTAGTTGATTGATCCCATCATTTGGCCTACTCGCTGACGTAGAAAACCTAAGTTTTTAAAAAAATTAGTCTAGATACCAGAGTCAAAACATGTGTGTTTAGCACTATTTGAAATTAATAGGAAAAAGGCCCATACTGTATGTTTAAATACCACTGTACATTATTTTGTATCCTTATACTCTGACACTACCGTGACACCCTCTTGTTAGCTAACTGTTGCCAGCTGGACGAATGGAGAGAAGAACTTTGCCATAAACTTTTTAACAAAATAAAGCAACCGGATTCGCGACTACACCACATCCTGTGCTCACAGTGCTATAACTATACTTTGCGTAATAGCTCGAGCAATACATTGCCCAAATGTTGTACAAACAGGTACAAAATGAGTTTTTTTCCCAACCATGGCCGTTAATAGTGCCTAGAGAGAATTTGACTACCTAAACTCTTCACATAATAAATTTGCTGTTGCTAATGATTATTGTCTGGGATATTTATAAGTTATATTTACTGATGATATAATTATGAGAATCACTTGCAGATAAATTTTATATAAATTAGAGATTTTTAGCATCATTGTAACCCAGTCCCTGTAAACATTTTTTTAATCACTACATGTAAGTTTATTTTTTAATAAAATAATTGTAAACATATTGTAATTCACCCGCCATGGGTGTGAAAATATGTAAATAACGTAAAATATTTATATATTTAAGAAAAAACATAGTCCAATTGACTTGATTATGTAATACATGATCATACCAGCTACCACAATGCAAATGAGGCAGTTACCTCATCTAAAATTTCTAAAATGAATCTTTTATTGAATCCTTAAAATCTATTTAAGAGAATTGATTAAAGACTTTGGGATTAATTACTCAAAAGTGTACTAAAAATGCAAGAAAATGCTGTAATTTTTCCAAGAAGCTGGATTTAAAAATTTTCTGGGGGGACACACCAACACCCTTCTGGTTATTAATACTTTCAGTGCTTTATATTGATTTTGCCTTGGTTAAATTTAATATGGCCCTGTGATGTATCCAACTTTGAACATTAATATTTAATAATATTTGTACTAATATTTGTAATTTGTACTAAAATTTGAACATTAATACAATAATAAAAATGTAACCATGATTAATACTTATTAACTTGTATTTTAGCGTGGAAAATTTAGGCCCCGTTTAACACAGTTGGTACAGACAAATGGAGACACTGTGATTATAGAAACAAGCAAAAGAGCATTTCAGTGTTTGCCAGATGTAAAATCAGCAGTCGAGGTCATGTCGAAACTGAAGGCTGTTGGTCCTGCTACTGCCTCAGGTAAAAACTTGTAACACTGTTCTGTTGCTTTAATTACTGATGTCCATATTAATGTCGTATTACTGTCTGTATTTTTTACCTTTGGGACTCAACAGGGTCGATCCCACGGCATTGTGCACTGGGATCCCATGATACCATTGTAGCTTTTGATATATCATTGTTCGCTGTCCCTGAACTGTATCATTTAGCGCCACTGAGGAGGACTACCAAGTCGAAAGGCCTTTGGCCATAAATAATACACAGTGTCCGCAGCTGTATGGCAATCAATATTTATTTTGTCTGTTTGTACATTGTATTTTTTACCACTGGACTTAATTTCCTTTGCAGTGGAATTGCCTTCTTTGGAAAATGAGGGAGGAGCACCTCTGTTAATGTATCCATAGCCCCCATTCTCCTGCTAGGCTGAGTTAGAGTTCATTCCTCCCCATTACAAAGTTAATTTTTAATAATGTCACATGAAAACAATAAGAATTTGCTAACATAATTATTATTAGGCCATGCTGCATGGATGGGAGAATGGGACTTGTTCAACCTTGATTTGAATATGATACAACAAAATGGCGCTGGGTTTCAAGCAAGTGAGCAAGCGAGCAGCCCAGAACATGGCTTGTAGAGGAAGTCTATATGGGAAATAGAACTTCTCAAACATATTACAACACACAACAAAGATTTGGATAATTTTATTGTGACACTGAGTGCTCAAAATCCAAATACAATAATATTCTAAACTCAAATAAATCAACATTCCCAAGAGCCCATGGTTGTAAGTTGGGAATGAAGCATGAAGCATATAAACATTAAAACAAGAGATGTGTTCTGATTAATTTCCCCTGGTAACTAAACCTCATGTATCTTGCATGCAGCCATTTTATGTGCTGGCAATTCACAGATTCCATTTATGGCTGATGAAACCATGATGGCAATTCCTGGACTGGGGAAAATAGATTACAACCTGAAATTTTACTTGAATTATGTGGAGAAGATACGACAGTGCTTGCAATGGCTGCACAAGAAAGGTAACAGTTTGAACCTACTGCTATCCACAGTAAACTAAACACTTCTCTGTGCTACATACTCTTTGCGGAGATACTGGAATGAAACTCTGTTGTCTCTTCAGAAAAACAATTTTCCCTTAGTAGGTAGATTAAAGTGTTAATATACTTCCCAAGTCTGAAAATGGACATTTTTAAACAAAAAACTGCAAGGCCTCTGTGCAGCAAGCTATCAAAATTGCCATTTAAAATTTATGTGCATCATTTTGATGAACTTGCATTTACCCAGACTAGCTAGGCCTAGGTAACTGTCTCTACATGTATGTCTGAGCCACAGCTAGGATTGGAGCACATGTGGTGCGCTTTGCCCAATGTTTGCAGGAGCACTAAAAGGGCACTGAGTACTATGCTTGTGTACATTAATTAATGGAAGGGCAAAATTGTTCAAGTTTGAGGAACTTAACGCAAAGGAAAAGCTTACATTTCCTTATCACCTGATGAAAGACTGAGTTAATTATGCAAATGACTGTTTCTATGATAAGAAATTGAATTAAAAGAAATACAAAAACAGTATTCTGACCAGTAATAGCACTCCATGTGTTCACCAACACACAGATCCCGAAGGAGAGTGGACTGAGCACAAGGTGGAACTGGCCTTGTGGTGTCACGTGACCGCCATGAAGATTGACCCAAGTTTGGTTCAAGTACAGCCAAAGCGAAAACTTCCAGAAGTTACTGGACAGTCAGAAAACTCAGACAGTGACACAGCGAATGGGATTAAGGGCAACAAGAGAGCTAAAAGCGCAAACTAAGTCAGATGAGATGTCTTGAAAGCTGAGAACTGTCTTAATGGTCTAAATACTTTAATAGCAGAAAGCAATTCATCTCTGAATTTGCAATGCATAAGCGTCTATTGTTACGGGTTAACGGCTCTGAAATGGTCAGGTTTGCCGATCTCAGCCAGCCCAGGGGCTTTCGACCAGTTGAGACGGAGTCCGGTCCTGGTCGGCAAATACAAGGCGGTTGTGCTCAGCCTATATCCAGATAGCCCGGTTGTAGATCATTTCTAGAGTTCGCGCGCGCGGGAAATAAATTAACGCATGCTTTGTCACCTGGAGTGTGGCCAACCTTGCAGACTTTGATGCGACCGGCCGTGACAAAGTTATCCAGAGCATTGTTTTAATAGTTGATGAAATCAGTAAACAAAGCTATTGGATAAAGCCGGACATGCCTGCCTCGGCTGACACGAACACCGAAGGCAATTTGGTAGAACGAGCTAAGTACTTGCCTTAATTTGTATGATAGTGCATAACCATTGACTAATTTTCGATGCCTGAACGCCCTTGGTCAAACAGTAACTGAATAAACTGTGGTCATTTGTCCTTTCAAACTGTTTGCTAATTATATATGCTTTACAAAAGCTTGCGAAACGGGATGTTGTTGTGAAACATGTGTTGAAAATAGTCCCGTTCACTTATGGTATTTTCCAGTGAGCAGGGAATTGAGTTTACAGATGAATTCCTATAGACGTAAATGTTCGGTTTAAGACAACACAACACGCAATTCAGTTGTAAAGCATCTGCAAGGTTGCAAGGTGTTTTTAATAAAGTATCTATCTTTTTTTCTTTCTTTTCTATCTTTCTAAGACCTTTTTCAGACACTTTAGGACGATGTTTTCACGTTTTCATGTGACTGGGCCAGGCATTGGTCAGGATTGTTGCAAGTCGTCCATACATGGTTTATACAGAACCTATATCACAATTTATGAGATACTCCCTACGTGTCCCGCTACAAGCTCGGAAATATTCCATTGTCTTGGGTTACACAGCAATTTCTTTCTGTGATGTCAGCACAAGAACATAGTAATTTAATTGGTTTTAAACGTAATGACCAATTCTATAATGGCTTAATGGCTTATCGAAGCTGATAATTGTGCAAACTGCATAAATTTTGTTCTGGTATATTGTATTCAAGAAACAATTGTATATGCCAAGACTCTAGAACATTAAAAAAAATCCCCAATTTTCCAGCCTTACGTGTATTGTCGGGTTAATCACCTCGAAAATACGGCGAAAGATAGTTATGGAAAAGCCCTTTGGGATTGAATGATCTTGATGCGTGCGAGGTGCACAGTCAGTACAGGGCCACTGTAAGCAAATTGAAACGAATTGATATGTAGAACCCAACAAAGGGCAATGTTCAACAATGTGGCTGTAAAGTCCGTACGTATTCCCTTGGGTCTCAAAGGAGAGCAATGGATCTTCAGATATTTGCTATTCAGGCCTCGGAACCCATGATTTTTGGTGCCCGGAGCCCAATTTCAAATTTGTTTGGAGCATCACATAGATGTTCGCGGCCTGCAGGCCCCTGCGATGCACCAGAGCATGATCTTCAGTCATGAGCCGCTAGCTAATTTGGGGCCAAAAGCTCCTGGGGGCCTGATGCTAGGATTTTCTCACGCGCATTAGTAAATCTTACTATTTTTAAACGCTGTGTGATTGGCTAGAAAGAAACTATCAACAGAAGAAACACGATCAGAAGTGAGCATTTGCGATTACTAGCGGCAGAGATAAGTACTCGACTTTGAAAGGATTATCAGGTCAGAGCGACTCCAGAGGTAAGCGGTGTAATTGTAGCCAGATATCGGGTCTGGCCGGCCCGTCCGGTCAGTTCTCAAATGGAAGGTGACAACTATTGGAACTGGTTCTGGATTAGAGCTGCGCGGTTCTCCGGTTTCGGACGACAAGGATGCGGGAATTTGGTACATTTTGGCGGGAAAAATGCTCGCGCGCGCCTTGACTTTTCCATTTACAATGGCCAGAACCAGTCATATTATAAAAGTCATAAAAGTTCGAATTGTAAAGATTTCAACAGCAAGAACGTACATGTACTCAGCTTTGTTGTTTGTTTGTTGGCTATGTGTATGTGTGTGTGTTGGAACATTTACACAGCAAAAATTTTTGTGAGTCAGTGAGTGCAAACGTTCTACATATAAGTAGCTGAGAATGAGTTCAAGCACCACAATTCGTTTCGCCTGATTTTGTACTTCAGATGAGAGAAATCAAAGACTACGGCTTTTCTTATTTAAAGCAGATTTATTTATATTATAAAGTTGGTTAGGAATAAAACGTATTGTTATAATACGATAACACACAACACCACAAAACGACATAATCCAATGCAATGCAATACAATACAATATTTTGTTTACCGTCGATAAAAATATCATTTCTTGCGGTACATTTTGTTTCAAATTCAAAATTCTTGGAGTTCAATAGAAAATATTCTGAATTGTAAGGAATGGTTGACCTGAATTGTCGGGTTAAGCCTGGAAACCGGTACTCCGCCCTAACCAAGTTGACTGCCAATTTAATTTATTACTGAGTTAAATAATTGATTAACGCGTATGCATAAAGTTTGGTGGGCTCAGAAGATCAATAATGACTCCAAAAGAATACATGTCAACCATGCATGTCATACAACAATTATCTTTTGATTTTATCTCTTTGATGCCGGCTTTGATTGTTTTACCATGCAACACCTGATTTTAGTTCGATGAAGTTTTAGGCTCCGTCCACACTAATACGTTTTCGAAAACCTCCGTTTTCAATTTGATGCGTTTGCACCGGCCGTCCACAGTAAAACGATCGAAAACGGATGAAAAGATTTGCGTCCACACCGTAAAACGACAGAAAACGATAGCATTGATGCGTTTTCGTCCCCAGGCTCTTGTCGACGTTTTCACCTTCTATTGCCCATTCATTCATGACGTCAGCGTTTACGAAAACCTCCGTTTTCGCCCGTCCACACTAAAACGATAGACCTAGGTTTTCAAAAGTCTCCACTTTGGAGAGCATTTTCGAAAACCTCCGTTTTCACACCTACAGACCTCGGTTTTCGATCGTTTTCGAGCCCTTAGTGGCGGACCATTTAATATCGTGGGTGGGGGTGGAAGAATGATTTGTGAGCAAATTTTTTTTTGCGCTGGAATGGGCCTGCAAATTTTATTTTTTCGCTTTTCTCTCTTTTTCTCTCTCTTTGTCTTCATAATTTTGTGTCGTGCAATATTTTTTTTGGCTTTTCGGCTCGTGCTATTTTTTTTACAAATTTTTACACTCCCCTCCCTCACAAAATTAAATGGTCCGTCCCTTAATGCTAATGAGTTATCTTGTTTGTTTGTTTTTTAGCGTGTGGAAGGAGATTACTCGAAACATGGCTGTTGCTAAGGTCGTCGCTGTCCTGTGCTTGTTGGTTTTTGTGTTATTGGTGGTTGGGTGAGTAAAAAATACAAATGTATAAAGACTAAACAACCAAACATTCAAGCAGCCAAGCAAAAAAGAAACACATAAAAAGCAAACAAACTAACCTGACTAACTAACTAGTTAGCTAGCCACGTGAGATAGAGCAGATTTCCAATGTCCGACGATTGAACAATCTAAATACAGTGGCAAGACGCGCAAAGGTTCTTTATCACAAATCACAATCATATTACTCTGAATGAGTCAAACAGCCAATCAGAGACGTGGGAACTTTGCGCTGATGTGACTTGCAATACGAATAAATAGACAATGGGAACACAGTGACAATGATGAAGACAAGGACGAGGACGAGGACGAGGACAAGACTAAGATGACGATGATGATGATGTCGATGATGATGACGATGATGATGACGATGATGACGATGATGATGACGATGATGATAATGATGATGACGATGATGATGATAATGATGATGACGATGATGATAATGACGATGATGATGATGATGATGACGATGATGACAATGATAATGGCGACAGGTCGTCTTTGTGATTAGTCAGTACTGAACATAACGCGCATTTCTCGCAAATTTCATTGGTCGAAATGGAACTTTGACAATGCAATAATAATGCGATGCCTCAGTTCGCTGTTGGACGGTCACATGAAATCGCTTCTAATGTCAGTCAAGTTTCAGCTTTCAGGTGGCTCACTTTAGAGCACCACATTGTGACATGTTTAACTCCAGGAGTACAATATTTCTCATTCCTTCTCTTGTTCGACAGGTCCCGTTGTGAATCATATCACATCAGAATTGGTTATCATGGAAAAAAAGTCGCCTTACTCTTACCGTCTAAGGAAAATATAATCAAAATGAGACCGGCGACCTCTATTTCTACTGTTTTGTGTCTGACTGGATTTTAAGAAGGTTACTCCCGAATGCTAGAAATCTGCAACATTTTCGCTAAAATGGCCTAACTTCAAATGGATGTAACACTGGTTCGCCTTGACCAATGTGGATGCACTAAACGTCATTTTAAAGTTCGATTTAAAATCCTGAAGTTGAAGCTGTGCGAGCAATGATTAGTATATCGAAAACGTGACTTGATTGTGTCGACCACGAGTGCTGTTTCTCCACCTAGCACCATGCTATAGATTACTTACAGTTAAATTCGCGTCTTTTTCTTATAAATTTCGAACTTAAAATACAACTTCCGGCTCATATCAATCAACAAACACGTATTAAAATCCTTGAACTTGGTTCTGGTGAATTTTTAGACTTTCATCTAAGGTAAGGTGGTCAAATGGGAGTGAGAGGGCGGGGGGGGGGGGGGACTTTGGCCGATACTTAGATAACAGTAACAGCAGTAACCTTTTCAAAACTTCAGTCAGATATCTATATATTACCAAATATGTGGAAAGCAGAACGTTTGGGCTAATTTTAATAACAATAATTGGGATATATTTATAACCGCCTTACCGTTTTGAAAATCTCCAACTTGGATTGTAAATTTAAAAATTTAGTATTACGTTCTATAATGCGCCGAGCCACCTTAAATCATTTACGATTTACTAAAAACAAGGGTTTTCTAACGCCTCTCGTTGTTATTCTCTACTTTTTTCTTGTTTTTTTCTTTTCTTTTAGCATTTTGCAAGAAAGAAAAAATAAGAAAAAAGCAGAGAGTAAAAACAAGAGGCGTTAATAAACGCTTGCTAAAAAGTATTCCACTGACACAGACAATATATCTTGTTACAGGGTGGAGGACGGAAGAGCCAAACAACGCAGGGTAGTGAACAGAAGGCCTTTTGCTCGTTTACTCGCAGACTATGAACGCGATCCGATCCCCGGCTGTGGCAATACGGGTGCAGATTGTGAGGGGCCAGGCGACTGCTGCTCTAACGACTGCACTGCAATGTACACGTAAGTTCGTAGTATGTATCGGATATAGGGGTGGTGGTGGTGGGCCATGGAGAGTAATGTGTCAAAAATAAAATCCAGTTGAAAAAATAATCAGTATTAGATTTTGTTGCAATACAATAACTGAAAATCACAGATGAATGTTTTTGTTTTCGTTTTAGTCGGTATATATAAATGTTCTTCTCTTCTCCGCGGCAGGTGTATCTGAAGTTGACGAATCCTCAAGCACACCACAGGGTCACGCGGTGGAAAATATCTCAAGTTATATTCGGATTTGTCTCGTTAGTTATCTGCACTGAGGCCTGAATATCTAATAATATTAAAGTCTACCACAATAAATGATAAGAGTGTATATGTGTGTATTTATGCATAGCACGCCACAAGGCAGGATGTCGAGACAAACTATTGCATTGCTATGAACCGCGCGTTCTTCTTGTCGCGCACTTGCTGACCTCGGATAAAATTCAATAGGTTCTTGCATAACATCATCGTAAACAATATGACAGACATTAAATGAACTTGGAAGCTCTCTCGCCGACAAAATCCTGTAGATGCTGAGAACTTCCTTACAAGCAACTGCAGACTTTCTATGCTCATCTCATATATTTTGTGAATTTGCTGTTTTATAACTTGTATTCATCATTCCGAACGTTGGTACATCATAAAATGAAACACAAACAATCAGTGATTCTTTTACTCTTAGCATATCCTCCTCTCCGTGCGTGCAGCTTTGTAATTGTAAGCAATTCGCAAGCAGAAGAAAGCAGATAGATGCATCTCTAGGCTCTTCCCCTATCAGCCCCTGTCCACACGGAGACGGATTTATTTGAAAACGCAACTTTTCGAAAACGTATCCGAATTACAAATTCTTCCACTCCCCCAAATCATATGGTCCGTCTCTAAGATTGTTCATGTTGCGATATGTTACCATATGTAGGCATTTTAAAAAGGGGGGATCACCACTGTAAAAAGATATTTTGTATTAAAATGGAGAAAATGAGCTCAAAGGGGTCCGGGGGCATGTTCCCCGGGGAGCATTTTTTATTTTGACGTTTTTCCCGCAACTTGAGTGCACTCTTGACTATATTTACAAAGTTGAAAAATAAAATTTGAACGCTTTTTCTTTATGAGATTATCCAAGGACATACTTGTGGCTATGAACACAGAACCAAGTTAAGAAAATACAACTATTTTATGACCTTTCAATACATCTGGGGGAGATTGTTACATTTCCCATACATTTACACCGGCGGGTTCCCATTGACCGGCCAAATCCCAGCGTATCCAACAAAACTCCCCGTTGCTTGGGAGACCTGTGAATAGACCAAATGCATGTGGCTATGCATAGGCGAACTGAAGACAAGTATATTGCATTAGAATTGCTAGCGACATTCAGTATGGGTGGCTAAATCATCCATGTGTTTATATATCTTAACCCGTAATCTTTTGCTGCAAATTTTCTTAGAAACAAAATACAGCCTCGTCGAATGTAAAATACTTGTAGAAAGGCTCCGTTTTTATGGCACAGATACTCTAACACTCAAATTTGTGAAATTTTAGTAGAGCGAAAGGAAACAAATTACTGTTGTGAACGGAGAATGGTCTACAACTGGATATCTTTACACGGATTCCCACAGGGGTCAGTAATTGCTCCTCTATTATTCCTGGTCTTCATTCATGATCTTCCTACAGCCACTACAGAATGTGATGTTACCATCACTGCTGATAATGCGACCCTCGGCGTAACCACTGACTGGTCTGATGTTGTTGGCCACACGCAGGCGCGCACGCACACACAACACATACACACGTGTACACGCACGCACATACATTACGTACACGCACACTTCAGACACGCGCAGACACTGTGCGCGCATACACACATACAATTCACACAAACGCATGCACGCACTTCACACACATGCACTCGCTTTATTTTTAATTTACCAAGTTCTGCGATAACTTATCTCTCTTTGGTACAAAAAATATCAGTTGATTGCTAAATAAGTCAACAAAGGGAATCGAACTCAGAATTAAACTAACAGGTACTGTACTGGTGTATATATCAATGGTGCGGGACTTTAAACATGAAACGTTAACGCAATCCTAAAAAAACATGGTAATTGATTTCGATGTTTATGCTATGTTCTCATCCAAATTCAGACTCAATTCTACAGCTACATTTTGGTCCCTAAATACTCTCTGCATACACATCTTTTCACTGGCCAGGAACCCTAGCACACACAGCCAATTTGAGTGAGAGAAATACGAAACGGACGAACGAGTTAGTGTGGCGGTACCATACAAATGTTTGGCACCCCATTTGCACTTCAAAGGGTTCCTTACAGTGTAAATGTTTAATGGCTTCCTGCATAACAGTCCTCACGTCCATGTACATTTCTCTATGAACGCATGTGTGTGTGTGTGCATAACTGAGTAAGTCGGTGCGCACATCGTCGGTTGCAGTTGTGCGTCTTTGAGCGTGTCTGTGATTATATGTATGCACTCTCTAGACGGAGGTTTATTTGTGCAACGATAAGAAAGCCGCGGAAATACAGCAAGGTAAGACAGTACAGGAATAACAGTAAAACAGCGAGTTATGGGCACATGTATACTTACACGGATACATGCATACGCATACGTACACGCAAACACAACCGCAAACGAAAACATAAACGCAAGCACGAACAGCGCACATGCACACACATGTACATTATCTCTAGAGGCTCGCTTACAGATCAGACATGCATTCTTTGCTGTCGGTTGCTTTAATGTTACACCACACCAACTACAAAACTCAAATATGCAACGATGCCACAAAGAGATGTTGTCCCTTGGCTAATCTTTTGCGCAGCCTCAGACTCTTCACTTCACGCTTTACATCTGCGGATAGAAGAGGGCAGTATAAGAATTGCTAATTAACGAAGACATGCAAGTTTGGACACGACTATTACTATAATTATGTACTACCTTCCTACCTCTCTTACTCTCTGTCTGTCTGTCTGTCTCTGTCTCTGTTTCTGTTTCTCGTTGTCTCTGTCTCTGTCTGTCTCTGTCTATCTCTACTTGCTACCTCTGTCTCTGTCTGTCTGTCTCCCTCTCTTGAATAAATTTTAAACAGGTTTAACTTGCTGGCATTAAAATCAGGTTAAACGAAGCTCTAAGTCCATCTCACTCACTGATCTGCTGAGAAACTTTACCAGGAAAAGTCGAATTTCCCTCGGTAAATAATTTGACTTCTAACAAAGGCCACGGGTGGCTTTTACTTTTCAATCATAACACTGATAATTACCTAGAATTAACTAAATGAAAACATTTTTCATAAACGTTTATGAACTCTTTAGTCTATGTATACGAGCACGAATATTTGAGACTTTTTAATTGAATATTATAACAGGCAATTGTATCAATTCAACATACAAGCATGGAAATGAAAACAAAACAACAGATACATGAACGATATTCTTACTAGGAAAACGTCATGCCTTGCGGCATTTGGTGCCAACATCCCGAGATTTGTTTGGCTACTAAGACTAAAAGATTTCTCATCTGCAATAAATGGAGATAAGAGGAGAGTGAAGGCGCCGCCCTTTTAGTTTACAGAGGTCCCAGTTGCAGAACCTTTATTCCGTAATATCTTCAATATTTATATGTTCATGAGATGTGCATGCTAAGGTGGTTAACACAAAGTTGCGCCTCGTTCTATTACTGGCAAATTCCTACAATTAGCTACAGTTGATGCCGCTTACCTCTGCGTTCTTCAGTCTCTTGATCTTGACGTACAAAGCTGTTGCCAGCGAATGCTCAACTCTGATAGTGCTATTTCTTTCCAGCCAATCAAATAGCGTTTAAAATTAGTACGATTTGCTAATGTGTGTGAGAAAATCCGACGTTGTGTGCTTTGAGTTGATTGGATACGCTTGGTGCGTTGCAGCACCATTGTTGCACAATGTCCCTTGCGGGGCTCGGCATATTCGACCGCAGCAGTCAAATCAATGTCAAATTCCTGCACAACAAGACTCTGTGCCTCTCACGTACACGAGATCATTCAAAACTGGAAACACTGCAAATTGATATGTGGATGTTCTGCAGTTCTAGCGCCTCTCTGTCTCTCTGTCTCTCTGATTTTCCTTTTGAGCATACAAGGCCCAACACGGACAAACGGGGTGCATTTCCACAAACTAGAATGACCATAAGTCGGGCTATAAGTATAATTTATCCTCGTATAACTTGCTAGTGTGTGTGAGAAATCCGTGGTTGTGTGCTTGGAGTTAATTGGATACGCTTGGTGTGTTGCAGCCACATTGCTGTGTATCTTGCGGGGATCTGCATATTCAAAACTGCAGTCAAGTCAATGTCAAATTCCTGCACAGTGGGCCCCTAAGCTTCTCACGCACGTGAGATCATTTATTACTAGAAACACTTTGCAAATTGATGTGTGGATATTCTAAAGTTCTAGCACCTCTCTGTGCACCTGATTCAGTTTTCCTTATGAGTATGCAAGGCCCAACACAGGCAATATGCAAACTAGAATGACTATATAAATTTTTGAATGATTTATCTTTCTCCCACTGGCATTTCATGACAAATGAGATTTACGATCAGCCTACGCGATGCAATTAATTTATCCACCGCTGTTTTTTGTTCGCATACAAATAACTATTTGATTCATTTACGCAAAGAGTTCTAAACCGGAACTCCTCTTTTGAAAAGAGACCTTGCACAAAGGGCACCAACTCAATTTGAACACAGTTTGTAAAATTCTTTGGAAGCATAATTGTTCAGGTCCAGTGGTGAAACAACAAATTTTAAAATATGTCTTCCACAGTAGCATTGACTATTGTAATAATCCCCAGCGTTGTCGATGACGATGAAAGAAAATTCTTTACGAGATTCTCCTAGGACATACTTGTGGCTACGAACACAGAACAGACCACAGCTAGCCCATGTTAAGAAAAACGGCTATTTTATGACCTTTCAGTACATCTGGGGGAGATTGCTAAATTTCCCATACATTTACATTGGCGGGTTCCCACTCCAGTGACCAAATCCCAGCTTGCCCAACAAAACTCGCCGTTGCTTGGGAGACCTGTGAATAGACCAAACACATATGGCTATGCATAGGCGAACTGAAGACAAGTATATGCATTCGAATTTCTAGCGACATTCAGTATGGGTGGTTAGTTCCCCAGGTGTTTATATATAGAGAATGAACGCGAAGAAAACATTCAGGAGCAACAAACAACAAAACAGTCCAATGGTCCAGAACAAGATAACTGAAGTTGCTCTTTGAGTCTTTCAACTGTGTAAAGTTGTCACTCCCAATAAAAGTCATAGATCTGAAAAATATTTGAACATCTGATCATTGATAAATTGATGTTTCTAACTAGGTCGTTATAATGCTGTTGTATATTTTTTCGTTTCGAACACTTGCGCATTCGTTCACCATTACCAGCCAAGCGAACATGGCAGAGACTGCTTTATTACAGATTCGTTATTCAGACGATCTCAGTCTCTCAACTGGGAGGAAAAACCTTTGCTGGCTTTCCATATTAAGGACACTATGGGTTGTTAAAACTCAGTATTTTGCATACAAACTCTTCCGGTGGCTAAGAACAAAATATCAAATACCAAAAAAAATTCGTGAATTAGAGAGATAGAGAGATAAAGCCCTGTACTTTGGGAAATGTGATATTTTGATCAGCAGAAAAAGTAGCATATTCGTAAATATCTCCGAATGGCTTTATAATAATTCGATAATATTTTGTCACGAGTTTTGTACAACAGTAACAGAAGCAATGATGACAAAAGCAGCCTTGGGGTTTTTCCGATATGTCCATGCACACATATTCATATTGACTGATCAGCTGCTGTCGTAGCCTCGCAGGCAAATCCGTAAGCAATCCGAGAAGAAGTAACAGTGACTGCTGTTCTTCAATTGAAACCTGTTGTTTACTGTGCAGATACAGCTATCATGAGTTGATTTCCGTCGTGACTTAGTGGCCTAAAAACCTAACTCACTTGGCAGACTAGTCTGCAAATAAAATTTAATAAATCTGGCACAGCAGAAATGGTATGTTTCTGCAAGAAACAAAGCAAACTGCCGCTGACGAACTCCATTTGTACAATCCGTACAATAAGCTGTTTCCATATAATTACTGCTGTCCCTCCCTTCCTCACTGTCTAGTTTTCTGTCCCCCCCCCTCTCCCCCCGCCTAGCTAATAGTTACTGTACATACGGTTCCGAAATCTCCTCGATCGTATGTTTCTTAAGCACATGAATATATATGCAATTATATTTTCCCGTTTTCATGTTGCGCCCTTACGAAGGTGATGAAAATGATGTATCGATTGCATGGACTAAGATTCCGAACTCTCTTAGATGTTCATTGGACTGAAAACAACAGACCTTTTTAAATTAGCATATTTTTTTAAAACATATATCAATATTTTTTATCATATTTAAATTCTTAGATTATGTTAAGCGCCTAGAACACATGGAAATAGGAGCTCTGTAAATTTTATTTTATTTTTTATCATTTATTATTATTATTATTATTAATATTATTATTATTATTATTATTATTATTTTATTATTATTATTATTATTATTATTATTAT